>MJUU01053078.1:79940-106067 GCA_002080025.1 Modiolus philippinarum | reverse complement strand
GGGGGGGGGGGGGGGGGGGGGGGTAAGACCTTCTCTGTTAATGTGTTTTGGGCATTTTCAGCTGGTTGTTAAATGTTTTTTGTAAAATAAATCAGTTGTTAACTGTTTTTGGACTATTTGGTGTTTTCTGTTCTGTTAAAATTTTACTTGCTGTTAATCATAAAAATTCTGTTACTTCTTTTGTTGCTGTTATCATTTACTTTTTGTGGGAAGCCTGTAAATCAAACTCCTCTCGCCCCTATGATAAATATTTTCAATGACGAATCCTTCGGCTGACTGGAAGTGACCCAAACGAAAATATTCACAATTGCTCGTATTGCTTTCTAAAGAAAAAATATTGTCACTGCATTTCAAAAACACATATGTTGTTCTACAGTGAGGAAACAATCAACGTATACCCAACCTGTTTGCGTAGGACTTTTTGGGGTATAGTAGGATAACAATCATCAATCCCGGAGGTATTCTGTTTTGCAGTACACATTAGTTTTCTTCCAAAATGGTTACTGCTCTTTCAAATATAACCAAATGTTCAGATCGTCGATGTAAAAAATAATTAAAAGTACTAATCACTTTCTCAAATGAATCTCAAACGTAAAGAAAAGCTATGAAAATGTATGGAGGGTTGTTTTCCTGATATAAAAACAAAGAATTACATTCAATTTTGTTTTAGTAAGCCTAGTTGACGTTTGCGTTTGACACCCCTAAGGAAATAACACAATAACAGCATTGACAATGCATTTTATAGACATTGTAAAAAAAAATCCACCATGTGTCGGCATGCATCCTTGAACGTTTGGTGCTTCGGGTTGTTTTGCACGTTTACATCCCAGCTCCTTTGCTCTAACTGGGGTGATCTGAATCGGATCACCCCAGCAATCTCACCCCAGTAGAACAAAGGATATTTTTACTTTTTTTGTTTTTGTCAAGGTCAGATTTTGAGAACTGTTCAGTTGTTTTGGACTTAGTAAAATTTTATGTTCTACTATCCATAAAATTTTTAAAGATAAAGATTTTAGAACGTTGAAAAATTACAATGTCCAACGTGGATTCGAACCAGTGTCGTTTCGTTTACTAGACTTCTACCTTACGTACTACACCATGAACTCGCTGGACTTTTGTTGTTAAAAAATCATATAAAGAATCGTTTTGTGGCACAATAAGGATATATATTATTAATATAGTATAGAATATTTAATACATGACATTATAAGCATGGAAATAATTTTTAAGAATGTTTATCGGCTTTCCTGCACTTAATAAATTATCTGGGATCGTAAATTAGTTATCACACTCGGACTTGGTGTGTCTGTATAAGCTTAGCCCTCCGGCATCCGGCTGTCGGGGTGATCTTATACAGACACACCGCGTCCTCGTGTGATAACTATTACGTAAATTTGACTAACGAGTACGTATCAGTCAGCGTTATATTATGAATTGATTAATGAACAAGTGAAAAATCCACAGCAATGTAAATCGCTGCTTTAATGCAGCATCAGACTGACTTGGTTGATTTTGAATATTTTCTTGGCTCCTACCCCTATTACGATTCTTTTCCGGTTGCCTTTCTGTCGATGTCAGCCTTTGAAAATGACCTTGGGATGAAGAGTTGAAAATGATCTGACGAAGGATCTTCAAAATACGACCTTTCACGTCATGCAGACGACCATTGTAAACTTATACGCTCGGTATACGCCAAGTACATTAGTGGAGCGCTTTTGAAACCTCTATCCTACACTATTAGACATTTTGTGAGCGCTTCAGATATATCATATTTAAGTTTTCCGTGTGTTGTGGGTCGTAATAAAATCTTGTTAATAATTGGATTTATTGGAGTTAATAATTGCATATACTGTTTTAGGAGGCACAGGAGAAGGGGTTCGGAAATATCTGAGAAAGATATTAAATGAAGAATTTCACTTTCCTCATCTGAAGGTTATATTTCCAACAGCACCTTTAAGGTAACTTTGCATTAGAAAACTACCAATTCACTTGCTTACTTACTGCCCTTTAATTGTCGAGTAAGGCAGCAGAATGTCCTCCATTGTCTTACCATGGCAAGCTCCTGCAATGTGTCCCAGGATTCGGGGCCTCATCCACATTTGTAGTACCTTCCTTCGTTGCTGTTTCCATAATATATTTATTTTTATACCCCCGCTTTAGCGTGTGGTATATGGTGATCATGGTGTCCGTTCGTCCGTTCGTTATTCCGTCCGCCATAGGGTACATACTTTGTGGCGACAACTCCTCCTAGACTACTTGGTGAAATTCAATGAAACTTTCACAGAATGTTCAGTAGATATTTGCCATTGTGCACCAGCTATTTAAAAATTTGATTTGACTTGAATTTTGTTTTGGTGAATTTTTATATCTGGTATCAAATCGGGGAACGGGGGGTATATTTTGTGAGATTTGCTCACAGTTTTTCTAGTATGAATAAGGGTTGTTAGCCCTTAGCACAAACCCCATAACCTGTAGGATTCCCCCCCCCCCAAACAATTGCATATACCATACTGACAAGTAAGTTCTACCATGATTATCTATTTGGGTTTTCTCCCACAGCCTTTGACTGTAAACTCTGACTAAAATAACTCCTATAAAGAATGCTTGGAAATAACAATGAAAATGTGGCCCTTGAACATTTTTTGAATTAATGTTTATCCTAATATGTTTCAGATATCCTTTTTAGGGCCTCAAATGCTTTTTTAAAGAGTGCGTCAGTAATATGTGTATTCTGATGATTTGATTGATCAGATGTAATTGATGTTATGGTGGGATTAAGTGAACAATTTTATTTAATTTTTGAAAAACAGACACATGAGAAAAATCCGAGCTAAACGGCTACATGAGACACACATGCGATAATATGAGCAGAATGGTCCATATTTATTTAAAGTGTTATACTAATAGTTTAGTGTTTATTACACACAAATACAATAAACATACTACATGTACAAAAAGAAAGAAATATACAAAGTCCTCTTCAAGGCAGTAGAACTATTTAACCCGTAGCTGGGGCAAGGTTGACGAGAGCCGATGGGTCTGCACTCCACATCTCTGGGGTCATTGCTACTCCGACATCCTCTACATATCCAATCGTTGTGCAATCCAACACTAGCAAACTAGAAAAATTACTATCTGTAAATATTTTAAATAATATTTAAACTGGTTATACGGTTTAGCTTTATTTTTACACCTAATACCACACTGTACGAGAATTGTTCAATCGAATTAACATACAACTGTAACTCTGTGCAATATTGTTGTGTTATGGACCTTTTTCAGTTTTCAAATACCATGTAATATGCCAAATGAAGTTAAAAAGAATCTGTTGATGCCTATTATGATCTGCCAATAGCATTCAGCTTGTGTGCAAATGCAACAGTTTTTTCCCAAAAACATTTTCATTAGTAAAAAAAATACCGTAAGATTTTGTTTCAAATTTCTAACCCAGTTTCACTAGAATGCTAGGTTTCGTGGCGAACTAAAGTAAAACTCTAAATATGTACGTCAAAACATAACGACTGTAACTTATTTTGAGTGACAAATTTCACGATTAGCCCTTGTATAAAATTAAAAAGTAAATGTAAGAGAATTAAAAACGCAATATGTTACGCCTAGTTATCAATTAAAAGTCTAGAAATAATTATGAAATGACAATTTGATTATAATTTCCAAATTTAGAGGTCTCAAAGGTAAAAAAAAAATATTTGAGCAAATTTTCCACCATGACAGTATAGTGGTAGTTAGCATAATCAATCAAAATGAATGCTAGGAAATGTTTTCAAGTATTTCTTCGATAGTTCTGTTTCTCTGAAACGTTTGAATATTTCAGAACTGCTCTTATTACGATATTGTGCATTTTACGTGAACACTTTTCTTCAATAAGAATATTTTTCTCTCATTTGTGTATCATTACAGGCCATACACCTTACTGAATGGTGGAAAAAGTAATGTGTGGTTTGACAGATTGGAATTATCCCCCTTTGTACCGGAACAGTTACCCACTATTGATGATCCCGCACAAATTTTATTAAAACTAATACAAACTGAAATAGACAACGGTATACCTCTATCAAGAATAATTATAGGTAATATTTTACATACTCCAAAATTGCATCCAGATCTTTATGCTTTCTTCAACACAAAATTTTTATTTTGTTATTCCACCATGAAGTAGAACATTTTCAGTTGTGCCTTAGAGTTAACACTTTAGAAAATCAAACTGAAAGTACGAGGGACATGTAGTGACATCCTATTGAGAAACCTTCTTACTTCCAAAATTTGAATTCTTTCACTCTAAGTGTTGGAAGTGCGAAATATAAAGCTAGAAGTGAGAAATGTCAATTTGGATCTAAGCACTGTTAAGTAAGAAATGTGAAATGAAAATCAATGATCAACTTGAAGCTTAAAATTGTCAAGTTGAACCGAAAATTGTCAAGTTCGATGCGAGAAATGTCAAGTTGGACGTAAAGAATTTCGAGTACGAAGTGGAACATGTCAAGTTGGAAATGAGAATAGCATGGTTGGAAGTGAGAGGATTCTAATTGGAAGTGAGAAGTCGAAACAACAGGGGGCACTACCGTCTTACGTAGAAAATAACTAAATACCGACCTTGCTGTAAATTTGTTATTTTGACAACTTCATTCTCTTCTGTGCAGATCGAATCAAACCGTTTCGAAGAACCCCCCCCCCAAAAAGATGTATTAAGGGGTCTGCAGGGTATCATTCTCCTATTATAGAATTTTGGGAAATTTTTGGTGTAGAAACATAATTGTGGTGTTGTTCAAATCATAAAATAAAATTGGGTGGTGACCATGCATTTAAGTGCAAAAACTTATAGTAAACATTTTAGGAGTTAAAATAGAAATGATAGGGAAAATGATGATATGAGAGAATGGCTTAAAATCTATCAAAGATTTCGTTTATTCGTTGCATTTGTTTTGAAATCATCAAATTGTTTACATATGAAAAATAAAAATTAGGCGTCACCGTTGAAATAAGAGATATAAATTGGGAAATGTTAATACGGGATTTTTGTATCGTGGTCCCTCCGATATCAGATCTATTTTTATATGTAAAAAAATCAATACATCAATGCATTGAGAGGGAAATACTAATTAATGAACAGTTTTGAGCTCAGGGTGATTTATGTTTAATCGATTAGTGGCGCTTCAGGTTAATTGTTTTTCGTCAATTACAATTTACTTAAAGAATTGTCATATAGGAAAAATTTAAAATGCACTTCAATTTCATAAATATTTTGTTTTTTATGTGGTATATATTTATTTCAATAAATTTAGAGATCCAGTATTCCTTCTAACATGAAACCGTTGCAATCGTTTCCTCCTTCAATTACACAGAGTTCCTATCTCGAAAGTCCCGTATTCTCTTGTGATATCTATGTGAAATATTTTTATCAAATTATATCCCTTGCATAATTTCTGTGTTCTGTAAATCCAGCAATAGATTTAAATACATGTATTTTAGTTGTTTTTTTATGAAAAGGAATAAAAGTTTTAAATAATTTGGAACTTTCTTTACATTTTAAAAAGTTCTAAATGAATGAAGCTTAAATGAACAAGTATCAGACAAAAATGGCTGAATAATACCACTGAGACACTTTAAAGACAGTAGACAACAAATAACTAATTTGATGCAAATGAGTTAAGGACGGGGCTTTGATCGAGGCAGATTTAAATTCAAATATTGCAAGTTTTCAAATTGTAAAGAATTCAATTATTAAAATAACATTGAATAAGAGAGAGCATATGATGCAGTTAAAATAACATTGAATAAGAGAGACCATATGATGCAGTTAAAATAACATTGAATAAGAGAGAGCATAAATTATGTTGCAGTTAAAATAACATTGAATAAGAGAGAGCATATGATGCAGTTAAAATAACATTGAATAAGAGAGAGCATATGATGCAGTTAAAATAACATTAAATAAGAGAGAGCATATGATGCAGTAAAAATAACATTGAATAAGAGAGAGCATATGATGCAGTTAAAATAACATTAAATAAGAGAGAGCATAAGGAAATGATAAGCTTGTTGACATTCAAGAGGGTTTTTTCTTTATATGGACGTTCCTACAATATTTCTTTGCATCTCGAAATCAACTACCTAACACTGGAACAACGAACATGACAAACCGAAGTTCCTACATGAAACAAAAGCAAAGCTGACAGGGTGTTAAACTATTAAAAAAATTTACAACAGGACATAGGATAACGAAGATTCAAAATAAAACTATATTTCTTATATTCACAATTGTTGATGAAATATCACTTAAGTATTCCCGGATCCATAAATCGCAGCACATTTTTTACGAATTTGAATGTGATTACATGTATTCTTGAAGTACATGTAAGTTTCTTTTTTGGCATTGTTGACGTTGCAATATTTGCTGTGAGTACTTTCAGTACACTGCTTTTCATACCACTGTTACATTAGATAATGTAAATATCATTTTGATTGTTATGTCGCCTGCTGTACTGCTCATATTGATAACTGTCTGTAGCCTTGCATCGTCTATGGGTTTGTCAATCGGCGACTCCTTCAACACTCTAAGTCATCAAAGGATATCTTGTCTACATACTGTGGTTGTACATCATGTTGGTGAATACCCTTGTGGAATCACCAACCAAGTAGTCTAGTAATTCAGTGCTGGTCGGTTCAATTTGAACAGTGCTGTCCAATTAAATTTGAAAATTTACAATATCAAAATTTTGATTTTTTCTAAATCAAGGAGTGTTTCCGTCATGCAAAGTTTTTTTCTATGCTGATTTTGGCCTTTCCAATTAGATCTTTTTGGGGGCTTTTTCTCTTCAGGTTTTACACATAGCTTGATTTATGAATTTTCAAAATTTTTGGTTTGATCTGCACTGAAGAGACATAAGTTGTCGACTGAGTAGCCATATACAAAAAGGAATACGGGACTTTTGAATCGTGTTACCGAAAGAAAAAATTCTATCACTATACAAAAAAATTAATAAATCAATACATTGCCTTTTTTAAGCGGTATTTTATTTCAATAGGTCAGGAATCTAGTCATTTCCTCACTCGAAAAATCCGTATTTACATTAACCTCGGAATTTTGTTACATAATACATTGAATGTTTGGGGATATATAAAGATATTAAAGACAATAAAGATTCTTGACCTTTTTTTATAAATATGAATTTCCAAAAATATTCAGCATGAGATAATAGTTTTAACATCCATACCCTCTCTAACATTCACCTTCAAAATGTTTACAATTGTTTGTTTGTTTTGTATTTGCGTTACATATAGAATTTGAGTAAACGGTATGATCAACTTAAAAAATAATGATATTTTGTATTGAATTTTGATATTTGTTACTGCTTTAGCGTTTTAACAAGCTAAAAATAAAGGCGATACAAGTGTTCTTTGGAAAATCCTTCGATTTCATTGATATACAATTCGATTTAATCTTTTAAATTATAATCAAATGTAACAAAGGTAGTAAAATACCCAAGGGACAACGATGTGGTAATAGGGTCTGTAAGTCTCGTCATGTGACTCACGAGAATCCACGATAAACAGGCAATTCGAAAGCGTTTCCCGCCAAAACATGACGTCTGAGGATTATGACGTTCAAATTTTTTGTTTGAAACGTCATATATCTCTGTTTGAAATTTAACTTCGGGTTCAATTCTTGATCCCGGAAGTTCCAAAGTTGTACGAGACTTACAGGCCCTACTACAAAAATCAAAGTCCAGACACACTGCTAAAACGAGAACACAGAAAAACAATGAAAAACAAAGATCTACATTTAAAACAAAGGTACTTATAGTGTGATCTCCAATATAAATGAATGTGACATCGGAAGGATAAGCATATCCTGCTCAATTAAAAGTACTTGTCAATCGGTCAATGTAATTGAAACACTTCAGTGCCATGGAAAACGTTACGAAAATTATCCAGTACCACTTAAAAAGTTACGAACAACTACTAATATAATAATTTTTAATTACAAAAATATAAAAGTTGCATAAGATACAAAAAATTTCGTTATGCTGTACACGTGTTTCAAGGAGTAACCTCTCACCAGCAGCATTAAAATCAAAGAATATAGAAAGCAATAATCCAAAAGTAGTAAAAAAAGAAGAAGCCATTACCAAAAATACCGAAAAAAGAGGCTAAATCCAGTACCAAGGACATCTACCGAGTGCAATAAACGGAATGAAGCCTCAGTACTTTTATTGGGTTAGAATTTGGATAAAAACGGTCAATTTCTGTAAAACGCAAGGTAAATTTTTCATGTCATACAAGTCTGACTATTGGGCTAGTGAATACCCTCGGGGACCTTTGGTCCACCAGCAGTGACATCGGCCCAATGGTTTCAAAATACAAAAATACTAAAGTTGCATGTATTACAGTTAATTTCGTTATGCTGTACACGTGTTTCAAGGAGTAACCTTTCATCAGCAGCATTAGAATCAAAGAATATGGAAAGCCAAATTTAAATAAAAAGGACCACTTCATTCTTAAGATCTCTTAAAACTGTGTTCATTAGTAATTGATAGAAACTTTATTGACAGAGTTATATATATCAATAAGAAGAAAATATTTTCGTCATTTTTTACGTTATCAAACATTTTTATGCTACTAGGAGGGTATTCAATGGGTGGAGCTATGGCTTTACATATGGCATACAAATATTGTCCACAGATTGCTGGAGTCTTTGCTTTGTCAAGTTTTCTGAACAATGGTACTTCTGTTTATGAGGTATGCATTACTTAGTAAGATTTTTAGGTATATTAAAATGGAAATATTCCTGGCCTTACAAAAATATCTGTCTACTATCAAATATGAATCTCCGAGGAAAAAAAAGCTATTTCAGTTGTTGTGAAGGAAGTTTATATACAATTTATAAGAGACATCTGGGGTTTCTAAGTGTTTTGATTGTCTCCTACTAGTCTTTTTGTCAGCCAAACTCTGACAGTTAATTTTATGTTTGTTGACGACCCTGCGTCCAGTGATAGATTGACATGGGTGTTGCATTCCGCTCAAACCGGTGCTAGGGGTCGTCTTGGACTTGCTATGAAGTATTAGCAAAGCTTATTGTTGAAGACCTCATGGTGACTATAAGATGAAGAACAACTATAAAAGTGTTGTTTCATTGCTTTTTTACCAAATTTTTGTAGAGACTTTGTCTAATGTTCATTTACTCCATATTCTTTAATTGCTTATGCAGTTATATTTTTATTTTTGTTTTGTATTTTGTTTGAAGTCCAATAGATAAATAGCCAAATACAATAATGTTACTATTTACCTGATAATAGTAAATTCATGCAGAACGAACGTACTTAAATAACAAAATACCGAAGTGTATTTAATTTTGTTTCTGCATATTCACATTTCGACAACTTCTGTCTCTTCAATGCAGATAAACTCAAAACATTTGGAAGTCTATAAACCAAAATACGTGTAAAAACTAATAGAGAACAAGTAACCAATAAGATCTTAGTAGAAAAGCCAAATCAGCTAAGGACAGAGCTATGAAAGAGGGAGATTCTCTGTAGTTTTAAACATTTTTTCTAAAATTTAGATATTGTAAGTTTCCAAATAAAATCGGTTTTCGGACCAGCAACGAAGTACTGTCTAATGGGTAGGTGTATAGCATCTGGTACTAGCAGTCCACCAGCAGAGTCATCGGCCCAGTGGTTATAAATAACAGAATACCGAAGTTACTGTGAATTTTGTTTCTGCATATGCGCATTTCGATAACTTATGTCTCTTCAGTGCAGATAAATTAAAAACATTTTGAAGTTGGTATTAAGGGTGGTCACTCCTCAGGATATTGAAACTATCTCTGACTTTCGGAATTCTCTTATTTTATCCACCATGATGCATAAGAAAATTTTGCACACTGACATCCATTTTTCTTTTCAAAATATGCTTGTATACATCTTGAATAAACTTTTGACAAAATTTGATGAAATTCTTGATATATCTTCATTGTATTCCAAAAGGGCAATTGCCTTAATGCAAAGTAAATGAAAAATCAAGAGGAGTTTGGTTTCCCGCCAAAAGTTTAAGCACTTCTATCTCAAAAACTTGCACACTGACCTATCAATATTTTTTGCATAAAATTATGTATGAATGATGTTCTAATGAATAAAGATATTATCTTAAAATCTTGATATAATGAACTTGAGGAGTGACTATCCTTAACTTTTTTCTCTCTTTCTTGAACTTAGTTTGAAATGGAAGTAAAATAAAATGTTTTGACGAAATTTTATAAAAAATGCACTACATACCAGTTACTTGTTTTAAAAGCATAATTTATTCTGAACTACAATATTATTTTCTTTATTCATTTGTGTATATGATTGTAATTTTCATTTTGTGTTTTTTTTATTCAAGGACATATATAGCTTTAATAGTCGTGAGCAAATCCGTTGTGTTATATTTATACTTTTTTGGTTTGTGATTCTAGGTGAAACAACAAAATAAATTTAAGCTCTGCATTAAATGGACATTTCAACTATTCAAGTCCCTTTATAAGTTGTCAAAATTACCATATACAGGAACTAGATCCACATTAACTTCAGTATTTTGTTATTCATATAAAAAAAATAAAATTAAAAAATATACGACAAAGGATTACCGAGAATAATCTCGTAGTTCATGAATTGTTTTATCTATATCGCAAACAAGAGAGAATTAAAAACAATTTAAGTCAGATGATTCTGCATGGATTGTTACTATTGTCAGATATATGAGCAACGCTATTTTATTTGACTAAATATATAGCTATTAGGCTTATAAATTGTTGTTTTGTACTTCTGTAATTTTTATGCTGTTCTCGCCAATTCCAGGTCATAGGAGATAAAAATGTTAACCAACATGTGCCTTAAGTGTTTATGATACCCATTGGTTAAAATTCATTTATCACGTCAAATATATCTGCCGCCTTTACCATTGTGACGTCATGAAAAAGGCGACCATGCCTGACGACGCTAAGCTCTAAGCACACATTTATTTCGAATCATCAGAAAAGGGGTTATGTTTTTGTCCACAATCTCATTGAAATCATTAGAGAAATAAAATTCACAACCTTATCACGTGAGATAAGACATTTCTACACTCTCAATAGCTAAATTTTCAAATATTTTAGATAAGTATCTCTAGTATAGAAATGTCGTTTCTCACTCGATGCTATCGTGGATTTTATATATATTTTCCTCAATATCTGAAAAATACAGACAGGAAAAGAAGAAAAAGAAAAGAGCCACATGGCATTACACTTTAGTACGATGGATTGTTATTTGAACAATTTATGTCTCTGTTATTTGGACAATTTATGTCTCTGTTATTTGGACAAATTATGTCTCTCCAATGGAGACAAAAATCAAGCATGACGAAAACCATAAATAAAAATACAAAAAACAACGGCAATAGAAAACCACAGGAAGAGAGGATGTGGTTATTACAACAATCACAGTAACTTCGGTATTTTGTTATTATCAAAATACAGTGACATTGAAAAAAACGGGAATATAGAAAAAGGCAAATAATGAAAAAAAAAGGCATGAGACAGCCACAAAGCACAGAAATAAAAACAGTGCTATCAAAATAATGTACTTATACTTTGAACTCCCACAAAACTGAGTGTGATATCAGGTGCTCCGGATTGGTAAGCATGTCATGCCTCCCAATACAAAACCCGTCACACGATGAATGGGGGCATATATTGTTTTGAAGATTTGCTTGGAGCTGATGGTTAATGTCATTTTCGAACCGATAAAAAGGACGAATCAGTAGCACAAATATAACTTACGAAGACAAACCTGAAATTTTATAAAAAAGTCAACACAATAAACTGACAGTCTGAATTTCCATAATAACTTTGATCGATCATCCAGAAGAGTATGCATGTCTTGCCACCCGTCATACAATCAGTGAGTTTATCCAGGGTTAAGTCAAAACCGGTAATGTCTTATCTTGTCCATGAAAACGTGAAATCTAGCTGAAAAAATCTGTTTGCATTTTGGACACTGACATATTATATTTTTCAACGATATCATAGGGCGGCCATATAATTTCTGGGCGGATGAAAGACATAGGCTGAATAAATTTTTTTGCCATATTAAAAAAATCATTGTATAAACTACATGCTGCAAAATGCAGACTCCATACGCTGCAGATAGGTAAATTCCTGCTAAGAAAGGAAAAGTTCACAATTGGGAACTTAAATTTTCACGTTTGTCATAACGTTAGATTTAAACGTCAATCTTTGCCAACGTATCACAGTAAAAAGCTGAAGTAGATGTATCAGTAGTCTCTTTAATTTCAAGCTTATTGGGACGGGGAACGGATAAAAAAAAATGGGCAACAAAAATAATGCAAAATCAGCTTCAGGCAGAACTTTGTACGAAGTATATGCTAACTCCTCAGTTGTATAAACTTTATTAATTTTAGATTGATATTGTAAATTTACAATGATCTTTTTTGGGGTTTGCACTGAAACCCTGGACGACTGGATTTACCATTGGGTATTAACAGTTTTCCAGCAGGGGCATCGAATCCACTGGTTGCAGTAAATAATAGTTCTGCCATTTTGAATACTTATTTCTTTTCTGTACAGATAATAATCAAATTTTATTGTTACTTTTTACAGACACTAAAGGCTCGAGACGAAAAATCTTCGCTGCCAACACTGTTTCAATGCCATGGAAATGCAGACAAACTTGTATCAGTGGAGTGGGGCAAGAAAACAAACGAAGAGTTAACTGCTCTTGGTATTTCTTCAAAGTTTTACACATTTGACATTGATCATGAATTGATCAATAAAGAAATCAACATGCTGAAAGAATGGATATGTCACTTGGTTCCTGACAGTAAAAGCATGCTTTGATATTTTGTATTAATAACGAATAGAACGTGTACCTGCTGCCTAATAATGATTATACCAATTCAAGAGGCTGATTTCAAGAAGTGTATTCTACGCAGTAACCATATCCTCTGTTTTTAAAATAGTTATAAATTTTAATCAGTAAAATGACGATTCCTTGTCGGTCATTATATGATATTTTGAAAGAAGAGTTTATCACCCAATTTTTCTAAGCATTACATACGTCCCTATATACGTGTACGCAATGCCAAAATCGCTGGTGGATTTAATCATATATAAGCGATGTGTATCAGTGGTCAGAGATCGAGTTTTGCCTACATTTAATTGATGACATAAAGAACAAAGATAAGTACTCAACCAGTCAAACCTTGTACAATAGAGCTTCATGTGGCATGCATTTATGTTGCTACTGACTTGTCACCCCATTCTTAGATAAAAAGGGCGTCAGAATAAGTTTGTTTACCTGTCCTATATCTGCTTTTATATATGTCACATCTTTCGGTTTGTGTCGTGATTTTATCTGCAATGTACTGAGAAGACATTTAATTAAAAATGGCGATCTTAAGAACCCGAATTCACTACAGTTTTATATTTTGTACTAATATAATCGATTCATTTCATCGGACAAATGGCAGTTGTAAATTATTACAAATCTTTCATTCATACTCCCGCCCTAATCATCAAAAAGGAGTGTTATTACAATGAATATGAAATAAGCACACTCATTGATATCTTTTGCCGACACATGTTCAAAGGCTGGAAGATTACAAATTATCCAAAAATGCCTAAAAAGAGAGGAGCTAGAGGGGTTTCATTAACAGGCTATTTATTCACATTTCAATTTTTATGATTTGCAGCAAAAAGTGTTTTTTATTTCCAAAAGTCAATACAAAGTAAAACTTCAACAAAACAGAAAACACCAAACGGTTCAAAACAGTTCACAACTGATTTATTTCACTTAAAACACGTTACAACCAGCTGAAAATATTCAAAACACTTAAACAGAAAAGGTGCTTTCCCCTCTAAAAATTAACACCATATTTGCGATGGAGAAACTCTAAAGTATTACCAATTTTCTAAAGTTTTGATACTGTAACCTTATGTTTTTTCTTCATTTACTGTAAACGTGAAATATTTCGCAAGGTGTTATTTTCGCGATTTCACGAGGGGTTGTTTTTTTTTCGCGCTCAAGGCCTTTCATATTCGACAATGTCATTGCTTTAATATAGGTCACTTTCAAATCAAACTATTCGCGTGGGGGAAATTTTGCGGAATTTTCTTGATCGCGAATATAGCGAAAATAACCCACACGCGGAAATTTCCACATTAACAGTAAATTAAATCGATGAAACCTGAAGACTTCGAAAATCTTACTGGAATGTCAGAACATGAAGCAGGGACAACGATGAAGGCTGACAAAGTTTTTGGGATATTTTATATAAACAATCGTGGAAACATTTTATTTTTTAGACCTGTAATCCGTTATTACATGGATGGACATTGAATTCCATATTAATTGTGACAGTCTTAAAAAATTGCAGTTTCCAATTAAAAAAGTGAAAGATGAGACCTTTAAAGCTAATAAACACAGAACTGATATTGCAAATTTTTATCATTTCCACGGCAAGAAACACATCCAAAAATCAAAACTGTAACACCAAAATTAGTTAATTAAAAAAATGAGTTGTTTAGAGTTGCGAGGTTTAGTGACAGAAAAACATTACTGAGTAATTTTCATATATTGGAGCAAGTATAATGAAAAGTTAGCTAATAATAAAGCAGTAAAATATCAAGGTAGCAGCTGATTTTTCTGTTGTTATTATTTATTTTAAAAGTTATGACAATGACTATTCGAAAAAAAAACAAACTAAATATCAAATCAGAACTGAATGATCGAAATAAACATGAAGCAAAACAATTAGACTTCAATTAAACCGTCAATACAATACATTTTGTATATTTTTGTCATTGCTAAATGAATTGTCGTGATGAAAAAAATCAAATGTAAGATTATATAATATGGAATTGATTAGAAACAGCCTTTTATGTGTTCAAAACGAGTATTAGCTACAACCATACACATAAAGAGAGTAACAAACCTTTTAATATAGTGCAAACCGGATGTAATGCCTATACATTCAAAGCTTATTCGATTTGTTGAGATTTCAAATATCAGATAACATATGGTACGTTAATTTGATTCATTGTAAGTAAAGACATATTTTCAATACGCTGACTTTATATGGCATCTTTAAGGTTTGTTATCCGACAACTGTTTTGTAAGATATCATATGTCTCGTATCTTCAACAAAAATATTTAATGGAAAAGGAGACAAAGTACTTGTTGTTATGACAAAAATCTTTAAGACGGCTGACAAATATAAATATATTTCATCAAGTTAAATACTCATATTTATACTGATACCATCCTTCCCTTCCAAGTTGAGCTGGCAAAAAACAGTAAGCATGAATTTTTCAGTCCAGTTTATTGAATTGGTATAATCTGGACGCAATTTGTGCTAGAGCAAAAATTAATAGAGTTTACACAAAGACACGTATAAATTTATAGATTATATCCATTCATCCTTGGTTTACACTGGTCTCAGGACAAAATATGTGAATGCAAGATTATAAAAGGTGGAATTTGTTAAAACAGTTAAAATGTAAGATAGGACATTCATAACAAATTAACCAACAAAATTGCAATTGCAAATTCTTATATTTTACACTTATAGCGATACAGATCGAAAACTCAAAACTGTAATCCTCAATTCAGTTTATCAGTAATTTTGAATTTTATAGTCATCAAGGGGTATTTTTAATATTTGAGCAAATATAGTGAAAAGTTAGCTAATAACAAAGTAGCTGACATTCTACGTTAAAACTGATGTTTATTCAACCTCACCGAAGTTTAGGGGGACTATTGGAGTATCTCATTCGTCCTCGTCTGCGGCTGCGTTCGTGCCATGTCCGCATTTAGGCATTCATCTCGAGTACTATGCATGGTAGCATCATTAAACTTTGCACAGAGGTGCATCTTACCTTAACTCACATCCGCCAAGAAAAGTGGGTCTTCGACATATATTTCCCGCTTGATTGACTTTAATTCAAATTTACATGTAAGTTCATATCTCGGTGACTGTACTCGATAGGATCATCTAATGCATGCATCTCCAATGGTTCATCAGTATCCAGGCCGAATCGGGTCAATTTGACCTACATTTTCCGCAAAAATGATTTACATGCCAGTTTGCAGACAAATTCAGATCTCAATGACTGTAAATGGTAGCATCATATAACCTTGCATAACGCATGCATCTCAGATGGTACATCATCATACAGGTCAAATCTTGACAATTTAAGCTACATGTTTTACTTATTTGACTTGCATTAAAGTTTTCGGACGTGTTCAGATCTCAGTCCGTGTACATGGTTAGGTGCATCTCGGATTATACATTAGCTTCCAGGCCAAAATGCGCCAAATTGACAAACACGTTCCGCTTGATGGGTTTATATTTAAGTTTTCCGACGAGTCCAGATCTCAATCACTGTGTATGGTTGGATCATCTAAACTTGCATATACATATAACACGGATGGCACATTTGCCATCCGTGTAATATGGGGTCAATTTGAACTAGAATTTCCGTTAGATTGGCTTACATTCAGATATCAGTCACACCACATGGTGGAATATATTAGAGACAGTTTTTTTTAAATTAAAACGAGTATTACCTACAACCATACTTCAAAAGAGGTTAACGAACCTTTTAAGAGAGTGCTAATGGAGTATAATCGTGACACCGGATTGCCTACTCTTTCTAAGGTTATTCCGTTTTATTTTGGATGTAAATATCAGATGTTACATTTATTTGATTCATTGTAAGGAAAGACATATTATCAATACGCTGACTTTATACGGCGTCTTCCAGGAGTGTTGCACAAAAACTGTTTTGTAAGACATCACATGTCTTGTATCTTAAAGAAAGATATTTTAATGGAAACGAGGACATATTATTTTGTTGTTTTCAAAAAATCTTTTATATGGCCGACAAGTGCCAAAGTTAGATTTTTACAATCGTCGATATAGATATGAAACACTATCTTTTTACTGGCACCATACTTCTGTGGTATGTTGAGCTAGCGGAAAACAATAAGATTGATTTAATCCAGTTTATTTCTTGACGGATCTTGAATGAAGAGTTTGCCAGCTCAAAAATGAAAAGTATACGCTAGTGCCAATACGACATATGCAAATGCAAGATTATGAAGGGGGAATTTGCTATAACAGAAAAGATTCTCACAACAAATAAACGAACAAAATTGAGATTACAGATTCACATAGCATGAAAAACATCGAAAACTCCAAGCCTTTTTATCAGCAATTTTGAATTTAAGTGACATTCAGAAAAAAAAAACATCACGCAGTATTTTTAATATGGATGATGCAAAACATAAAGTTAAATAATTCGAGTGTTTAAATCAGTCAATACACAAAATATTGCTGCATATGCTGGTTTCAATTTTTGCCATTGCCAAAACAAAACTGTTTGCCCTGGTATCGCTCGGCAAGCATCGCAATTAAAATTTTAAAATTTAACAAAATATGGTAATGAACGGGATCTCGTGGTGTAATCTATATATCTTCAACACGCTGACTTAATACGGTATCTTTGAGGATTGTTACACGATAACTGTTTTGTAGGACTTCAAAAAGCGTTGTTCCTTTGCTTGTTTTTTACCATGTATTTGTAGAGACTTTGTCTCATGTGCATTTACTCCATATCCTTTTATTCACCATTCACATGTACCGTATCTTTAACAAAATACTTAACTGAAAAGCGAACAGAGTACTTGTTGCTTTGACAAAAATATTTAGGACGGCTGAAAAGTGCCAAATTTACATTTCAATATTCCATTATAGTTAATCTTCATACTGGCATCATCCTTCCTTGGTAAGTTGAGCTGGCGGAAAAAAAGTAAGCAAATTTTGATTTAGTCCAATGAATTTTCTTAACTGATCTTGGATTAAAATAATCGGGACGAAGTTTTGCAAGAGAAAAATGATGAATAGAGTTGACACTGGTTTCGGGACGAATAATGTAAATGCAAGAATATGTAGGGTGGAATTTGTTTTGACAGTTTAAATGTTAGGTAAGACCTTCGTAAAATATACAAAAAATGAGATTTTCCACATAGTAAAATATATATAAAAAACTATAACCCCCAAATTCAGTTAATCATTCATTTCAAATTAAATTGACAACAAGAAAACATGAAAGGGGCATTTTCATATTTGAGAAAATATAGTGAAAAGTAAGCTTATAGCAAAATAATGCGATGTTACAAGTTATTTTTCTGTTAATATTATTCATTTTGAAAATTTATAACAATGGGTAAGTGAAAAAAAACAACCCAAAAAACATAAAATAAAATTTAATGGTCAATAGAAATTTTAAATCAAAGCAAATAGACAGTCAAAATAAACACGATATTCTGTTATATTTGTTGTTTTCAATTTTTACCGTTGCCAAATAAATTGTCGTGACAAAAAAAATGCAAATGCAAAATTATATTAGATAGATTTCCCTTTGACTTTTCAAGATTGTGGTGATGGAGTTAGAAGTCTACCTGTTTTGGGTTTTATTCGTATGTTTATTATACTATAGGGAAACTGGACAGAGAAATGGTTTGGGTACCCATAAACCGGTATAACCCTACCGTTTGCTTTTGATAGTGCCGGTACCAAGTCCGACTGTCCCGAGTTCCTATCGTTGTTTATGTTTGTCTTTTATTTTTTATTGTGTTTTTTTTCTTGTGCAGTTCCTTGGTACATTGTGGCATGTGACTATGTTTTTCGGCCATTGCAGGTGTTTCCTGTTATCTTTTTATTCTATTTAAAAACAGTCTTTTTGTCAAAACGAGTATGAGCTACAACTGTACTCTTTTATAAGTTTCAAGCTTTTTAAGATAGTGCTTATGGGGTATAATCGTGATATCGGATTACCCTTTCCAATACTTTTTTGACATTGTAAATATCAGATAACATATGCTTCGTTAATTTGATTTATTTAGAGAAAGATATATCTTCAATACGCTGACTTTATATGGCATCTACGAAAACTGTTTTGTAAGACATCACGTGTCTAGTATCTTTGACAAAAGTTTTTAATGGAAACGGGGGACAAATTATGTGTTGTTTTGACAAAAATCCTTTATAGACGACTAAATATATTAACAATCGTCAAGACAAATGTCAAACCTAATAATTATACTGGATGCACAATTCTTCCTTGGTAAGATGAGATAGCGGAAAGCAGTAAACATGAATGATTTAGTCCTGTTCATATTTTGAAGGATCGTGGATTAAAAAAAATCTGGTCATAGTTCAATTTTGCCGGAAAAAAAAATGAATATAGTTTGCACCGGTATAGGGATGAAAAATGCAAAGGTGAAATTTCTTAGAGGCAATTTCTTTTTATATCAAAACATCTTCCTCGGGGGTAGGATATGGACCTAAAACACTTTTCTTTGGAAGATGGAGATGTTTTAACATACAAAATAATGGAAAGTTTAATATCATCATGGACTTTCATAAAATAAATTTAGTCCTGCAAAAATAAAGATAGAAGGCTTTCAAAAGAATTTACAACATCCTTGTGGTAGATAAATATTTGAAGACAGATAAAAAATTGGGTGTAGTTAGTCCAACATTGCTTTGTTTTCCCCAAAAAGTATAAAGCAAAAAAGCTGTCTTGAAATGATTGATCACAAATTTGTTGAAAAAGAAGGGCAAATATTATTTGAAAAAAAACTATCTCTACTATTGGGGTATTAACTCGTGTTATGAAAAAATTTGATGATATTTAATTCTAGTTTTTATCATATTCAAACAGCATTCAAATTTCTGTTGTTAAACCTGCAATATATACATCGCTTTCGCCAAAAAGTAAAATTATTATCCCAAAAGTCTCTGTTCCAGTTGTCTGTTAAAATCTTTTTACTCTACAAAGGAAAAGAATAGAAGCTTCAGCCAAACTTCACTAGAAGCATGACGAGTGCTACGCATGGAGATGATGATGCCTATCCTTCAGGAGTGGATAATAATACGGGACTTCTGAGTCGTGTTCAACCTGGATGCTAGTTCTGATACTATAGTAAAAAAATCAAAACATCAATACATAGAGAGGGAGTCACTAATTCATGAACACTGTTGAGCTAAGGGGATTTATATTGAATCTGTTGTAGCGCTTCAGGTTAATTGTTTTTCGTCAATTAGAATTTAGTGAAAGAATTGTCATGAAAAAAAAATTATAAGTATTCACTTCAATTTCATATTAATATTTTGTTTTTAATGTGGTATATATTTATTTCAATGTGTCAAGAATCCAGTCACTCCGTCTCACTGGTATTTGAGGTGATCGTTTCCGCCTTCAATGACATAAGAGTTCCTATCTCGAAAGTCCCGTATTATTACGCTTGGTTGTCGGTTTACAATGCTTTATTATCTATGGCGCTCAGAAACACTTTCTTTTTTGTTTGCCATCCTGTTTAATTTATATCAGATTGTATTTTCTACATTTTCTGTCCAATCCAACCCTCTAAACTTCTTGCTTCTGTTTTCTTTAGCAGATGCAACGTATTTACTATAACAAATATTTCTAGTTACAGCTTAAAATGAAGAAATGAATACAATTACTGTTCTGTAATGCAATATTTGCATCATTATGCTTGAAATGTACGATGCACTTTTAAATATAGAGTTAGAAATACCAGTATTGCACTAATTATGCTACTTGGAAACGTGAACTTGTGCACCAATTGTTCAAATAGAATACTCCTTAATTTAGGAAGATGTAAAGATTACCTCACTCACTGAATTTGTAAATTTTTATGAACGGTATTTCAAAGTTTAAATTCAAAGGGTAATGGCATCAAAATTCTGAAAATTGAAAGTATTATTATTGGATATTGAAAGGTTTCACAGTTAAATTTGATTAAAATAATCCTTTTTTAGATTTTATCTCAATAAGGCAGTGTAGAGAAGTCATACAAACTCAATGATAAAATTTAAAATAGCAAAATCAAATAAATATTAAACCTCTTTGCAATTTAATAGGCTTAGTTGTTTTAACAGAGAAATCGTAAACACTTTTTTGTATCTGGGTTCATATGGGATTAAGCTCTCAGCACTATGAAAAGTTTCGTACACTAGTATAGGTGATTAAATTTCGATTTTCCTTTCAAGTGAAATATCCGGATAAATGATAAATTTTAAAAAAAAATCATTTTAAATAAAAAAATGGAATTTGGGTAAATGTATATATTTGGTAACTCAGATTTTATCAGAAAAGATTCAAGATATATGCTTCCTTTAGATATTTTTCAAAAAGAACCATTTTCGGTGCTTATCTTGAAATAGCTAATTTTCAATCTTACAACAAGACGTTCAAAATTAATTTTTATTCCGTTATATAAAAAACGAATCTTTCAAAAAAAAAAAAGATTAGACTTTGTCTTATGTGCATGTACTCCATATCCTTCATTTACCATCCAGAATTATAGTTGTGATGAAATGAGCCCGAACTTGTGAACTGAACCTCAATCAAAATTTTGGAGATCCTCTCCTTTTCAAATACATTAGAATTAATTTGCCCATCGACACCCTTTTTCATAATTTAAAAAAACAATGTCATAATAAAAATACAAAAATGCCGAAATTGCATAAAAACAGTAAATATCGTTATGCTGTACACGTGTTTCAAGGAGTAACCTCTGATCAGCAGCATTAGAATCAAATCATATGGAAAGCCTTAAAAGTCCAAAAGTAGTAAAATAGAAGTACTAATTTTCAAAAATATCGAAATAGGAAGCCAAATCCAGTACCAAGGATATTTACCGAGTGCCATACACGGAATGAAGCCTCAGTATTTTAAAGGGATTAGAATTTTGATAAAAAACATGCAAGGTAAAATTTTCATGTCAGACAAGTCTGACTATTGGGCTTGTGAATACCCTCGGGGACCTCTGGTCCACCAGCAGTGGCATCGGCCCAATGGTTCAAAAATAGAAAAAATACCGAATAAAATATGAATGATTTCAACAAGTTTCAATTATTTTTTCAATGTTTATTATACCGAAAAAGTACTGGTGGTGACGTTGTAATGAAAACGGTAATCAATAAAAATTCAGTTTCCTGCGAAAGCTTTATATTCCTTATATCTCAAAACTAATTCATGTACTTATTGATATTTTTGACTAAATGAGCAACTTTTTTGACATCATCGTTTCCTTTCATTTCCTCAGATCTGCACTTATATTCTTAATCCCTTATTTCACTTAAACCTTTTACATACAAATTTTGACCATTCACCACTAGACTTTACATTGGCAGTGTAGCTTTTGCCTCTATAACTACACTTTCGGAAGACTGGATATCTCACGTTTTTTTTTGTGTGTGAAGGTGTTGAAACACTGTTAGTATTCATTTTTTGAAGCATTCAAATTCTTTCTATTCTTGTGCTGTATAGTGTGCTGTTGAACTATTGAAGTATACTAATATTACCAAAAAATAATGCGCAAATTTAAAGGGAGTACGAGTGTCAGAAATTTTTGGAAGAACTTTGCTAAAAGAACAACATGAGCAAAACATTTTGAAAATCCATGCAAGAATTTTTGAGGAGTACAACGTCAAGATTTTGGCCGGAAACAGTTCTCTCTAGAGTTTTCCTTCAATTTCCATTAGCTGTCTATATTCCTCAAAATATATGAAAATATAATTGGATGGTGATCAAATTTTAAACATGTATTATTTTTATTTTATGCATTTTATAGTGACCTATGACCACGAAAATTTGATACATGTGCAAAAAAAAAAAACACCACCCGTTTAAATGGATGAAACCCGAGGATATCGAATGCTCCTGAATGAAATCTCTTAATTATATACTAGTAATTTTTGGAAAATAAGCAGTATTTTTTTTGGCAGAAAGCCCCCTTCAGAATATTTTTTTTTATCATTTGTGCAGGCAAAATATTTTTTTCACATAAAATCAGCTTCAGAATATTTTTTTTTCTCGAAAAAACTATAGCCCCCCTTTCAGGTTAAATGGTCGGTCCTTACATATACTCCCACTTCCGCGTTTCAATGCAGAATGCATGATTTTCAAATATAAAAGCAAATTGTTTTGCAAAATTTGGTTTATGTTCGTTAAAATATTTCGATTTGATCTGCACTGTAGAGAAATATCTTGTCAAAATTGCCATATGTAGAAAACTCATTTTCAGTAACTTCAGTATTTTGTTACTTCAAATAAAAAAAAAACTTAACTCTTTGTTCAGGACGACTACTAAATAAAAGGTCAAATTCAGATCATCTGTCTTTTATAGCAACGAACAATAATTACATTGCTTATTGCACATCTGCATATAGTGCAATTTTTGTGTGAAAATTGTAATCAAAAGCCTTAAAGGTAGATTGATCTTAATGAAATTCGCTGACAGCATTTTCTTACTTTAGGGACCGACCATTTAACTTGAAGGGGGGGGGGGGCTATGGTTTTTTTCTAAAAAAATATTTTGGATCTGATTTTATGTGAAAAAAATATTTTGGCTGCCAAAATGATGAAAAAAAATTTTCTGAATGAGGCTGTCTGCCCAAAAAAATAATGTTAATATTGAAAAAAAATATTTTGTTGATACGCGTGCAAAAAATAAATAATTTGTTTCGTGCGAAGCGCGAAAAAAATTTTCTGNCCCCCCCCCCCCCTTCAGGTTAAATGGTCGGTCCCTTAGGATATTTTGTAGGTCTTAAATCACAGGTTTAAAAAAATAAATAAAAAGACATGCTACCGATCATCTTTTCCTGTGATCATGCTTTGAAAAGAAGGCAAAGTTTTTGTTCAGCACATATAGGGACTCTGAGATCATGCTTTCATACGAAATAAATATTAGAAAGACTTTTTTTTATTTTTTGACGTTAAAGAGATATAAAATTCAGCTACCTGATGATAAAAAAACCGTTTGATAAAGAGTTTGATCATACAGTTTACGATAGAGACAATATTTACGGGAAAAAGGGCTAATTCATAGGAAAGTGGATGGCGTTAATTTGTCAATTTATATTGACGTCACAATAAAAACGCTGAGAAAAGGACGTTTCGGCTTAAAAATCAAGTCAGATCCGCATACTACTCGAATTTCGAAAAACGCGGAAATCGAATAAGAAGTGCATTAGTGTCGATCTACCTTGAGTATATCATAACGCCAGAAAGAAATCCCTTCGTCGAGTAAAATAGTACAATAATACATAGAGTACGGATATTTCTGTTGTATGAAGAACTAGTTCTGCATTCCAATCTAATTAAACTGACAGCAAATTGTTAAAGGCTGAAATAAGTTCCCTCAAATTTTTTTATTTTATCCTGTTTTAATCATTTTTTAGTAAATAACTGACATGACCATTTCATAGTTTGACAGTGAAAGTAAAGGTTTGAATTTTGGTGGAGTGCATTTCTTATGTATATTGAATGAAAGAAGCCCTCACATTTTTATGCAGGCTCATTATATATAATTTAATTGATTAGGTAAGATGTTTTGCTTGATTTGAAACGACAGTAAATGTGCTATGATTATCAGAAAATGACCGTTTAAACCAAGACAAAATCAATGGTGGTATGATTCCTTAAGTGGTTTAAGAGGAGTTGAGCTTCCAAGGTAATATTTGCAGAAGGAATCAGTCAAATTGTATCCTCTTTATGGTGTCGGACTATGATTATACTTTTTCGTTCTTATTTAGATCTGTATAAAAAAAATCTTCCTTTGTGTAAACCTTGTAGTGGTGTAAGAGGAGTTGCCCGTAACAAAAAGCGTAGATAGACGGATATACAGAAAGACAGTCAGAAAAAAAAACTAAAATTTTCAAGCCTTCTTGGGCAGTTTTTGTTAATTTAAATTTTCCCAACGAATGAAAGGTCAAAACCATTAAAACATATTGTAAACATTTTATGTAAATTCTCTTGGAAGGGAATCTTGGGGCGCACAAGAAACCTACATACAAATACATACGATGACGAAAACAAAAAATGCAGTTATAAAAGTCGTCAAATCGCATCTGTCCAGTTAACCTTTTTTTTTAAAAGACCTGATTTACCTGCAACGGGTGAGTAATTTATTACATTTCCCTAGATATTTCAAAGGCTGAGGCGCAACAACACAGCCTATCTAGATTTTAAAGACCATTTTTTCAAGCTTCTTGTTGTTGTCTTTATTTGAGTGCCTTGTGTTTGTCTCACGTCCTTGTTTTGTTTTTGATTTTCTCTGTTGCCGTTTTTGCCATGTCTTTGGACTCTGATTTGTGTGATCATCACATCCCTTGAGCCTTTGGTATCCAACTGACGTTGTTTCTAAGCTGTTATCAGTTGGCCCTTTTACGACACTTTTTGTTATATTATTGCTGACATATTTGGTTTTTCTATCAATTGACCCGTTTCTTTTTTTACACCTCTGTAGTTTTCAAAGACCTTGAAGGATGGCGCATTAGAATCGCCTAGAGTCATATCACTGAAGAAAAATATAAAAGGTAAGTAATGTTCATAGGCTGGTCTTGCATTTCTTTTGAACATGTACAATGTAATAGTATCCGTATTTGTATCGGTATACCATTGTATTCAATGGCACCAAGTCTAAAACGTATCATTTTAATTGAGTAGGCCGAATTGAAATATTCCATTTTGTCTTAATTATCTGTAACTTCATTGTAACAAACAAACGAGAGAAACAGTTAGTGCATATTTTTGTTATGCCATTCTATCCCACAACAATTAATATTCTTATGCAAACGGTTTGACTTTGATAACAATCCTATAACATTATGTCATGATACATCGATAGCTAATGGTTTCGACATGAATCGTTATCCTGAGAATTATATAAGATTTGTACAGAAAACAATTCAATACCTATATTGTCGTTTTCTATAAGAGGAAACGATAAAACAAATTTCTGTAATATAAATGCAATATTATTTCTATTGAAAAATAAATATTTATTATTTGCTAAGTCACTACGTTAGTATAAAAAGATACCAGACAGCGGGCGCGGTGAAACAGTAAGCGTTGTCTGTGTAAGTGTTTGTCTGCACCTATTGAACGATCGACCGTCAGGGACGTGGTCAGGGACCTCTCGGCGTCTGTGTGGCATCAAATATATATCAACGCACGATAGAGATTTTTCATAAACC
>MJUU01053078.1:18038-79371 GCA_002080025.1 Modiolus philippinarum | reverse complement strand
TTCAAATTCACCACAGATATTTCCAATTCCAAGAATAAGAAATCTATGTAAAGATGTTCACATATCTTCCTAACTCTTGTTGGATGCCTACTTCCATAGCATTAAGAAAACGAGTTTAACCCCACCGCAATTTTTGCGCCTGTCCCACGTCAGGAATATGTTGGTCATTGGCGTGTCCTTGTCTTCTTATAAAATTTTAGTTTGTTGATATTTGGGTTATTGAATGTGGTTTGTTTCCATTTATTTATTCACTTTTTTTACCTTTTTGGGGCGATTTAGGGCTTGCTATATGGTATGAGGTTCCTCACTGTGTTGAAGATCGTACGGTGACCCCTAGATGCTTTGTTTTGGGTCGATTTAATCTGGATATGGGATGATAACAATGTCTCCTTGACATTTACCCCATTTCCTTTCTTTTTCATATTTCACAATTAATTCGTTACTCTAGAGCTTGTAGTTCATACAATGACTTTGTGGAAAGAGCAAAAGCATTGTCACAGAAAATTCTGAGTCAGAGCTATGTTCAGTCGTTGTTGCTTTCATCCCCACAGAAATTCTATAGCCGTCACCACGACAACATGGATTGATATGAAATGTCAGTGAAACAAATGAAAATTGACAATTTCAGGTAGATACACGTCTTCCCGGATTTGACATTACCGATTCTGACTTTACCCTGGATTGACCCACTGGCAGTGTGGCGGGTGCTGTATACAGAGCAGGACCTGCTTACCCTTCCGGAGCACCTGGTTTCACTCTTTTTGGGAGTTCACACTGTTTTATAGTTGTATTTATAGTGTTTGTGTTCTGTGGTTGTATAGCGTCTCTGGTCGTCCGTTTTCTGGTGTTCTTGCTTTTCCTTGTCTCTTGGCTTTGATTTATGTAAAATTCTTTGTTCCTTCGATAGTTTACTGCCGTTGTTTTGGATTAATTGGTGGTTTGACCTCTTTACATTTTTTGTGACCTCTAATTGCAGACATGTTAAGCTGTTCTAATCATAAAAATACACGCACATTGTAAACTTTATTTAACAGAGAAAATTAGCACAGTGTGATGTGCTTCAAAGCCTTTTTGTGAGGAGAAATTTGTAAAAACCATATGTCACTCTTATGCGCATAGGTTGATCACTATTAAACATCATTATTCGTCTCAAAGCATTTCAAAGCATTTCTTTCAGAATCGTCTATGATAATTTCCCCGAAGAGATACTTTCCGGTAAGTAACTCCCCAAAACAGATTTTATATGAAACCTGCAATATCTAAATTTAGGAAAATGTTGTTCTTAAGTAGGAGTATCTTCTTCCTGCATACACTGTAGCTGTGTCCTGAGATGTTTTTTTTTTATTTACATGATATTGGCAATTTGTTCTCTCTCAGGTTTTACGCATACTTTATGGATTTCCAAATGTTTAGATTTGATCTGCACTGAAGTGACACAAGTTGTCGAGGTGCGCATACACAGAAACTAAATTCACAGTAACTTCTGTATATCGTTATTTACATTTGTTGGTCTTCTGTTTCATTGTTTTGTTTTTTTTTCATTTCACTACGAAGTATCGTACCCTGTTTATATATTTTTTATTTTCGAGAAATAAAGCATTTCTGTGATCCACCATACCCTGGTAAATCCTCCTACATAGAAAGAAGTCCTATTTACAGCTGTCAATTCAGAAATGACAGGAAATGACACCTTGTAATAAATACCTAATGCACCTTGTAACATTGAACTAAAGTGAAGGAATGGATTTCACCTTCGTGTTTTTCCCGGATGGTGTCGCTGCTGCACTATTAGGTAAATCGCGGGAAAACTGGTATTTCACGCATGCTCAAAAATTGTTCCTTGTGCGTGAATTTTCCCGGAATCACGACGTCATAGAACAAAACCTGAGAGTGCAGTGGTGACACCAGACGGGAGAAATTATGGAAGGTGCATTCCATTGAAAAACACAAAACTGAACCTATTGTAACTTTGGTTTCTGTGTATAGCTATTTGGACATAATGTCTCTACATTATTCCATTCTATTTCATTACAAATAAAATTGTCATGTCAACGGTTGCGAATCTGATTATCAATCTGTCACATCATGTCTATAATTGTTTATACAGTAGTGATATCTTGAGAATTACATAAGATTTGTAAATTAATACCTATATTGTCGTTTTCTATAAAAAGAAACGATAAAGAACCACGTCTTAAACATTTCTGTTATATAATACATTGGTAAACGAGTACCGAATAAATAAGCCATTATTTCTATTGAATACTGGATAAATATTAATTATTTGCTAAGTCACTACTTTAGTATGAAAGTAAACCAGACAGAGCGTGGTAGAAATTTTCAATCAATGAAGAAATAAGTGTTGTCTGGACTTTTTATAAGTGTTGTGCGGGTTAGTTTTGCTAGTAAAAATTAAATCCTGGAGAATTTCTATAGTCAATTAAGGCTTTGTTTTCACTTTGCACTTTCAGTGTCAAGGATTTGAAAATTCCACATGTATAATCTAGACCTTTATGATAGATTCACTTTTCACTATTTATATTAAGAGGAATTCCTATGGATAACCTTCCTCCTCTAACATAGATAATTAAATTTTCAGTCGTGTATTAGTAAAAGTTGGATGATGGTTTTCAGTCATTTTGAATCAATGTGGTAAACCCACCATTTTATTTATAAAATGCCCGTTCCAAGTAGGTAATATGACGGCTTGCGAAAACTCTTCTGTGTTGGATTGTGTTTCCCTTATTCAGTCGAATGTTATACGGATTTTCCTTACTGGTCTCTTCCTTTGATCGATTCGGACTTTTGTTGTCACTTTTATTTATTGCAGATAAATGAGTTTTTGTCTGAAAGTTCACATACATGTAATTTTGTTGTAATCTCTGATAAGGTATCTTATTTTAGCATATTTAATTATCACTCTTCGATTAAGATCTACATGTTACACCAGTAATCAGGCACATGCATTCATCTCATTGGTCAGTCTTCAGGCTACCGCAAGAGTTATTTAATTACAGCAAGAGTTCGGGGACGCGGTCGATGTGGCGTTCGACAAAAAAAAATTATCAAAGTATAAAGTTGATTATTAATTTGAGAATATGTACATTGATTGAAAAATTTCGGAATAATCTGAAGACGCCAGTAGCAGTAAAACGTATTCTTTAAGAAAATTCGATGAAGATGTTTTGTGAAATAGACTAGAAGAATCATGGCAGTGTAAATTCTTGAAAACACGTGCTTGAAAATTCTATTTGGTGGAACATTTGACGAAATAAACTAGAAGGGGAATCATGGCAGCGTAAATTGGTGACAGATCAATTGGATGGAATAATCGGAAGAAAACGTAAGGTGAATTAGACATAAACAGGTCAACGGTGTACTCGTCGAGATCCACAAAATCTAAGGTAAAAGCGAACCATAATTGCATTTCACTGATTATTATATTGTTTCGTCTTTGAATATGGTACGCCGCGTGTTGATATTTGGTTATTCATTTATGTGGCGTCTGAAAAGATTCACTAGTGATCATTACGAGCAGGGGTGGTATAATTTGGTTTTTGGCGGCACGGACACACAGGTTGACTTTTCTCTGTGGAAGTGGAACGCTCCGTTCTGGTCCAAAATATATTCAAGAACGGAACCATATGAGTATCATTGAAATTAATTCACAAAAAAAAACAATGTTTTTACAAATTGGTGGCAATGACCTAGGCCCGAGAACCAAACCCCGAGATAACAGCTCGTGATCTTATTAGTTTTGCAGAATATTTGATCATGAATACAATGATAATCACATGTTAATAGGTCAGTTTTGCCGAGGTTTTTCGAAAGGACACCAGCCGATTACAACATCAAAATGATTGAGGTTAACAAAATCGGCTTTAACAAATAGTACAAGGATGTTATATTGGCAGCACTTGGGTCTTTGGAAAAACATTGAGAACTTGTTAGTGGATGGTACGCATTTGAACGACAAGGGAATACAAATGCATGCCAAAAGCATACGAACAGCAGTCGACAGTTGGAAACGGTGCAGTACACAATTTTAATGCCGTGTTTCTCATTCATCATCTGAGTTGTGGATGTCGTCTTCTTTATTTCCGTGCATTGTGGCTGTCTCATGTTCTTGTTTTGTCTTTTTTTTTCTCTGCTGCCGTTTTTGCCATGTCTTTGGACTTCGATTTTTTGTGGTCATTACATCCCTTGTCCCTTTCGTATTCTACTGCCTTTGTTACAAATATAAACACTCTGGTTTTTGTTGACGTCAATATATGTAAATATCTTTTTAAAGCAATTTGCAATTAAAATACTATTAGTGGACATGGTTCAGATGTAAAGGCAGCATTATTCAAGCAGCCAGAAATGTTAAATAACAACTTTGAATAATTCAATTCCTTTTGGTATAAATGATACTAAAATGATTACAGTTTTTGTAATATCTTTTTAGATCATGCCAAAAAAGTAATACTAGAACAGAATGCAGGGCTGTCCAAACGAAGTTATCTGCGCAGTCATAAGGTGGTTGAAAATGAGACCATTTCAGTTGTGATTTCTATTTCTGTGCTTTGTATCTGTCTAACGTCATTGTTTTCTGTGTTCTCGTTTTGGCCATGTCTTTGGACTTCGATTTTTGTAAATTCCACTCCTTTGTTCCTTCGGTATTCTACTGTCGTTCTTTCAGACGTCCCAGTACTTGCAGAATTGTATCGCCCGTCGGTTCTAACTCAAACATCAAAGGCTACAAACAATTTCCCCACAATACATTGCCATACAATATCAAAATATTGAAACTGTGATGATTCTGGTGCAGTCTTGTGGACACAGTTGCAGATATTCAGGATACATTTTATTTAATGCCAATTAATTAAGAGTTCAGATCACCATTTTTTTCGGATTCCACTTGGATAATTTATTCTATTATTTTTTGTTTTTTACCTATGGGGGGCCTCCTACTCATATCAAATATTTGAAAAATTGCATCTGCTTTGCAATGGATTTTGAATGAAAAATTTCACGTTGGTGGAGTGTCTCATTTTTCTAGATGATTTTTTTTGTGGGTATAGACAATTGCCACGACTGTTTTAGAACATTACAAACATTTTTTTGAGTAGCTGACAGGTTGGGTGTGCCAAAAAAAAGGGAAAAAACTGAGTTGCCCCTACCCGTATCACAATCTATGGTATTGAGATAGATTCAGTCGACATGGTGACCCGTCTGCCAACAGATAAGATCGATGAAATATCTTCTTTGTTGTAAAAATACATACGTATTACTTGTCTGCGGGATCTTCAATCTTTAATGGGCTTTTTATAATTTCTCATGATGTAATGATTTAAGGACCCCCAAAACAGCATGCCAAACTAAAAACAAAAATCAAAATTCCAGCAAATTATTAGTAATCGTAATTAAGAAATAGGTTCTGAATTTGTTATAATGAGTACGTTTGAGATCCTTCAGTATAAAATGTCCCATCAAAATTACGAATACTTTCTGAGCCAACTAAGAAAAAAGTAAGGCAGATACCGGTACGTGAAACAACATTTCTCTAATTCTTATGTTGTTCTAGTCACAGAAGATCAAAATGATATGCAACATGTTCATAAAGTGTCCTCGATACTTCATTGGTTAGACTTCAATTATGACGTCAAATATGTCTGCCGTCTTCAGACTCTACCATTGTGACGTCATGAAAAAGGGCAATAATGCCTAATCATGCCTGATGACGTCACACTCAAAGAACACATTTATTTCAGATCATCAGAAAAGAAGGGCCAAAATCTCCTTGAAATGATTACAGAAAAAACCAGAGCAGTATCTCGTGAGAAACGACATTTCTACACTTATGATAGTTAAAGTTTCAAATATTTAAAACGTTCAGCAATCCTCGCGATAAAAATTTGAAATTTTGACTATCTCTAGTGTAGAAATAACTAAATACAGAAGTTACTGTGAATTTAATTTCTTCATATGCGCAATGTCGTTTCTCATTCGATGCCGGTGTGGATTCTATATTTCTCTGCTCTATAAATTTAAACCAGTGTACTTTGAAATGCATAGTACCAGAGTACTGAATTGTACGGAAAGTTTTTACACAAATTCAAGTTTAATATGATAAATAACAAAATACCGAAGTTACTGTCAATTTATTTTCTGCATATGCGCATTTCGACAACTTATGTCTCATCAGTGCAGATAAAACCAAAACATTTGGAAGTCCAATAACCCAAATGATGTAAAAGCTGATAGAGAACAAATAACCAAAAGGATCTAAATAGAAAAGCCAAAACTAAGCTAAGGACAGAGCTGTGCATGAGTGAGATACTCCTTAGTTTTACCAAATAAAAAGAAGTTAGAAACAGCTGTTGGAAAACTAGATGTTTAATGATTACAATAATAAACAATGAACGATAAAAAATCAACAAAATGTCTTACACAATATAACAACATACATTATATCTGAAAACACATTTAAAAATATACATTTTTAAGAAAGAAATTCAATATTTTAACAAAATACCAATGCACAAAATAATGAACTACTTCTGTATTTGTATTTATTCTGATCTGAAAAAAAAATAAATAAAAAAAAACAAAAAACAAAAACAAAACAAACAGTGACCGAAAAAAATCTTAGTATCAAATTTATCAAACGAGAAGTGCGTTGGCGTTATGTTTAGCAATGTACACAGCGACCATTGTCATCGAAAAATTCCAAGCTTTATTGATTGGTCTTAGCAATTGAACTAACGGATTTCGAATGAATATGTGTGAAATATAATTGATTAAAATCTGTGTCCTTTAAGAAGCAGGAGATGCTTACTCAACCGGTGCACCTGATCTCACCCATGGTTTTTATTGTATCCGTGTTGTTCATCTTCTCTTTGCCGTACTCATAAAACATCTTTGTTTCTTTGTTTTTCCGATGTTGCCATTGTCCTTAGATTATACGTTTCTGTCCTTAGCTGATTTTGGCTTTTCGTTTAGGATCCTATTGGTTATTTGTTTTCTATCAGTTTTTAATCATCTTTGGGTATCTGCACTTAAGAGACATAAGTTGTCGAAATGTGCAGTTGCAGAAACTAAATTCACAGTAACTTCGGTATTTAGTTATTTAGACAGACAGTTTGGTTCTCATTTACTTCTTAAAAGAAACATAATTAAAAGTAAATAACTTTATCAGAATTCTAAAACAATAGCCTCCAAAACGAACCCCAAAAAAACATAAGTCAGAATTAGAAATTGGTTCAGTGCATTAAGGCAACTTTTTCTGTGTAGTTTTATCCGAAAACTTAAAATTTCCCCTCCTTTTTGTGCGTATCCAATGCATCCAGTGGAAAGTCCGGGACTTGATTGCCCTTTTTGGGTTTAGGATCCATCTTCTTTGTCTCTGAGAAAACGAACTGATAATTTTTTTGTGAAGGAAAGACAAGATGAAGATTAAGTATTATAATAAATTTTTAAGTAAAAACAATAAGTTTCCTCAGACTTCTTTTGGAGACTTAATAAACTAATTTCAGTCAAACCGATTTGTCTTCTGCAGATGGCCATTTCAACAATGCAAGTTACTATGCAGCGGGTAATTTTTGCAAGGTTCTTATTTTCGCCATATTCGCGAGGTTTCTAGAATCGCGAAAATAAAAACTCGAGAAATTATAGTCATAACATCTGACATACATGCTTTCCAAAACACAATTTTCGATTCGCGAAAATTGATGACCTCTACAATTTAATACCCCTCTTCGGGGAATGAACCGCAAAATTTGGCAACCGCGAAAATTACCCGCTATACTACCGTATAACCGGAAATGTTTGCGGTAATCTAATTTTCGCGTTATTTCGCGGTCACCAGAAGACCGCAAATATTAAATTCGCAAAAATAAAATAAAATTATTGTCAATGAAAAGATCATCTTCAATTGTTGCCTCAGTAAATATTTCATATAAATAGAACTGTGCATATATAGATAAGTCAAGACTGTCGTGGTTAGCTTGTTTTGATTAAAAGTTCACTATTATTTGGATGACTAATGATAGATAACAGTAGTTTTTCCAATAAGGCTAATTTTGCCTGTTCATTAATTAAACTTTAAACAATTTGATTTCAAAATACCAATTAATTACCTTTGATCTCTTTTCTTTTGTTTACGATATATTAAGTGACATTTCGGATTAGAAGATCAGACGATGTTTTGAGGGATTTACCTGTTAGATAATCATCTGTCACTTGCAATTATTGACTAATTTAGCGGTAATTTATACTTTACCTGTAATTAAAAATAAAATGAAAGATTGGCAAAACATGCAATAAAGAAATCACCCATATTTCGATACCCATATTTATTTTATATGAAAAAATAATTTCATAGCTGATTTCGGTTTTATAGAACTGATTCATGGTTAAGAGAGGCGCACTTTATTTACAGCTAGCAAGGGACCGCGAAAAATAAATTCCGCGAAAATAAAAGATGCGTAATTTTACACCAAAACCGCAAAAATTACCTTCCGCAAAAATTTCCGGTTATACGGTATATTGTTACCCAAAACTTTCAAAAATATTTTGTAACATCATCATCAAATTTCTTTTTATCCTACCAACTTACTTATAACAGTGTGTTATGTTTCAAAAAAAGATACTTGCAACAATACTAAAAATCATAATAAAGAATGGCAAGAATATGTGCTCCTGTTCACATCAACCCGCAAAATATCAAGTTAACACACTACAAATAACAAGGATTGGCACAGTGTCGCATGTCCTACAGAATTTTACGTTCTGCCCATGCATAAGTGTTTTATGAACAAAACGAAAAATTTGTATGAAACAAAAATGATCTATGCTTCGAATTATACGACTTACGACGTGCTTAATGAAACAAAAATTACAATACTTTAAGCAACGAACATTAGATGAAACAAACAACGGTTCCAATTTCCTATTTCAATTTGTTTTGAATAATTATCGTTCTTTAAAATGATTACTTTTTATTGTTGCTGGGAAAAATCTAGGCAACATGACATAGTTTTTATACAGGATAATTTGTGTTTCAATTTTATTCTTCTTTGTGTGCTGTCATTTGGATTCATTGATGTTGAACAATCAGGAAGCTGCATGAAATCATTTACAAAGACATTCAGCATTGCGATTACATGGCTGGATAATGACTATGTACAATTTTCCATCCATAATAACCACTCGTTACTATAAAATTGTCATAAAAAGCCATCAGAGAATTATCAAAACATGAGAATTGGCATATTATTTTTATGCTTGCAAGTTGGTATTTAGGTCAGTGCACTTTCGCAATGAAACAGAATTTTTTATCATCGCATAAAATGTGAATGCATGGTATATATTGCGTATTTATTGTGTTTTATAAAATTATCTAAATTTTGTTGTTAAAATTCAAGTAAAAAAAAAAAAGATAGTGGTCACTGTTCTTTCAAGTACAAACATGTTATCATAGCCCGACTTTAGCGGGTCGTATAAGTGATCATGGTGTCTGTTCGTCCGTCCGTCAGTCAGTCCGTTCGATATATCGTCCGCTTAAGGGTACATACTTTGTGGCGTCAACTCCGCCTAGACCACTTGGTAAAATTCAATGAAACTTTCGCAGAATGTTCAGTGCATATTGCCATTGTGCACCAGCTATTTAAAATTTTGATTTGACTTGATTTTTTTCGGTGATTTTTAACTTCTGGAATCAAACGGGGGAGCGGGGTGTGTATTTGTGAGTTTTGTTCACAGTTTTTCTAGTATTATAATTTGCTTTTACATAGCAATGATGGATTCAATCGCTATATGAGATAATAATTTTGATAATTTTTTTTAAACGGGTAATATTACGAAAAAATGCATTCACTGTCAAATTGCATTATTTTGTGACACAAAAAATGGTCTATAATCACATTTGATACAATGTATATATATGTCCTAAAACGTGACTTTTGATTCGTGTTTGTCAACGGAAATTTCATTTATTATACGAAACACTCAATAAATCAACACATCGAGTGATTTACACTGTAAAGCTAAGAGTGATTTATATTTGATTTATTTGTAAAGCTCAGGGTTGTCGATTAAATTTTAAATAATTGTAACGCAGGAAAAATTATAAGTACACTTCAATTTCAAATAATTATTATTATTTTATAGTTTATTTTACTAGGTATATATCTATTTCAATACTCCGGTAGGTAAGGAATCCAGTTGTTCCTGCCAACTGGTATTTTAGGCACTCCTTTCCGCCTTCAATTATACAAAAGTTCCTATCACGAAAGTTTCGTTTTAAAGCGTTTTAACGCACATTAGTGTTCCCATTGAATAAAATGAATCCGGAATTTGTCCTTATGCCCCAGTTTCTTTCATATTCTTAAAATCGGAATTTTGTTTGAAACAAAATATAAATTAATAAGATTTTAAAAATTGTAAGGATATGGAAGTGAGTATTAGTATAAATTAAGTAAATTTCTATGATTGCATTGACCACACGACTTATACATGTACTGTTCTGTCTTTGATCGTATTTTAATATCAAACAAGTTAATAACAAACCTTAAAAATAAAACCAAAATACGAAAAAGTACTATGTTTTGACAATTTTAACGATAAATTACGTTAACATAAGCTAAACAGCAAAATCTTTTAACAAGACATAACTAGCTGTATATATCATTATAATTTGTCACCAGTTTTATCCAAGTTAGGACTACTTTTGCACTGACACATCACTACACCACTGGTAAAGCATTTGACTTTATCTAGGTCAGAAAGTAAGGGGTCACTAGGGCATTTTCTATCAATAGTTGAAACTGGCGATTCTCGCAAAGTACAGTGTTTCAATAATGTCTGTTGAATGTTGTCATCGTCACATTCGTCGTCGGAAGAGTTACTACAGAAAATTCTAAAACGTCTGTCGCTTTCTTGAAATAAAGTTAAATTTTCCAAATTTTTTACATCAGAAAGTTTTAAACTTTCGAAGTCATCCAATGTTTCTTCATCAATGACTTTTATTTTACTTTTCTGTCGATCATTATTTTGTGCTTCTGTTTTACAAGAAGGTGAATTTCCATCACTCTTATTAGCGGGCGATGATTCAGATAAAGCACCATTAAGGCTAGTTTCCACATTGAACGGTCTTCCCGATTGGTATTTGTATTTTAGATAAGCTTCTTTCATGGGAGGAGGGAAAAATACAACGTATTCACTTGCACTACGCACATAAGGCGGCGGAGACTTAAGGCGTCTCTCTGTTGAAGAGGTCTCTGGCGATTCTTTTAAAATTTTGTCAACTATTTTCTGTGTTTCTGGAAGACGTGTTCGTATAGATGGCTGTTTACTGTTAGCGTGAAGAAAAGTGGAAGTTGAGCACATTGATTCACTGTTTGATGGGGATCTGGAAAAACCAGAAAGTCTAGTTGAAGCTTTATTGTTCATTCCTTTAACGCCATTTCTATTAGTATTAATATTATTATGGAGGGCTAAACTATTTCGTGAATGACTGCTCGTAAACGTTACTCGATAACGATTTGCTTTCTCTGTACAAATACCATACTTTCCAAGCAACAAGTATACGTCTTTCCGAAATTGTTTAGTGATTATAACATACAGATATGGATTTGCAAATGAATTCAGCGGATAGAAAAATACCAGCAATATCTTAGAATTAGTGATATCAATCAATGGTACACCAGCTGATGCAGTTAATCCAAAGAAAGCTATCGGCGCCCAACAGACAAAATTTGTGAACACAAGCATAGCCATACGTTTTGCTATGGTGGCATCATTATTACGTACATTATTATGGCTTCCTCTCACCTTACAGTACATGTTTATATAACAGCCGCAAATACATATAAAGGCAAATCCGTTGATAACGAGGAGAGAAACAACATATACAACGTCTGCGGCATCATCAACCTTCATAGGAAGACAAATGCTGACATGGCCATACGCACTTATACCAATTAACGGCAAATGTGCCATAAACAATGCATACAACCACCCAAAAGCCATGAATAACATCGCTTGTCGTATGCGCAGACGTTTGGTGAGCTGTATGGCATGACTTATGGCGTACCATCTTTCAAGGGTAATGATAGTTAATGTAAATATTGAGAGTTCACATGAAAATACAGTTAAAAATCCAGCTGCTTGACATCCACCTTCATTCTGCCAGATAACGGCGTAGTTGAAATATTCGCCGAGTGTATGTGCATCGATTGACGCTAATAGCAACAAATAAATGCCCATGGTCAGATCGGCGAAAGCAAGATTACACATGAGAAATTTGGTAACGCTCATTTTACTACGACTTTTTATCAAAACAATTAGTACAACAGTATTTCCAAATAATGCAGCTAGTAATATTATCCAAACAAATATTCTGAGCCACTCATATCCCATCAGGTCCTCACAAGGATTGAACGCATCCGGTTCCGGTGTACATATGACTTGACGGTAATCTTTAACCACTTGTCCACAAAATGCTGTCAAGGTATTTGATGAATTAGGAGGAACGGACACTTTATCGTTAAATCCAAATGAAAAATCGTCTTTACCATCTATTTGATGTTGTAAATTAGTCGACTGATTGAAAATTGATGGATCTACCGGACGCCCGAAACCAAAAATATCATTTGTATCATTGAAAATATAACCGTGACGCTTTATTCGCTTTTCGAAAATATAGGCCGAGGTAGATACTCCGTCGCTATTAATTACAGGCCCAGCTGTGCTGGCTGTGGACGCAAAAGTTGATACTGAACATTCTACCGAAATACGTCGCTGAAGTTCCATATATGCTCTCCATTCAGATGGATCTTGCTTTTCGGGATTTTTGAACAAACAACAATGATGAGGGTAATGCATTTCTGCTTTCGTTATTTTGTTAAAATGAAGTACGGACGGAAATTGCCGTAATGTTTTCGTTCCTTTCAGTCGTAGCTCCAGTATATTTGCTAAACCTTTCTTTGGTAGCTTATGTATTGCAGTATATGAAAGGTCTCTGTAAAAAAAGATTGAACATAATGTATTCCTTCAAGCTTGAATCGATTAACATGCTTTCAAGAACAAAATATATATAGAAGGACAAAGCTTTATGCTTTGGAAGTTCTAAATTTGCTTCCATCAACGGATGACAGCAGTTGTAAGAACAATTAGACCGTAAATTTTATGTTTGTTGACGATCTGGTTTCCTTGAGTAATAAACAGATGTAGCATTGCCTGACATGTTGCAATAGATTCCTGTCAAACTAATGCTAGGGACCGTCTTGAGCTGACTATGTAGTATAACCAAAAAGCTCATGGTTGTGGGCCTCATGGTAAAATGTAGAAAAACAAAAATAAAGCGTTGTTCCATTGCTTTGTTTTCCCATGTATTTGTAGACACTTTGCCTCATTTGCATTTACTCCATCTCCTTTCATTATTTATTAGTCTCTTGTTATGTTCTAATGTCAGATTTATAAACTCTATTCAGTATGATTTTTTTGCAGATTATGCAGATTAAAAATATGCAAGTTTTGTTCAATCCTAAAAGGAGGTCACAATGAGTTTGTTGCCTCAAGTGTTTCATTTCTTTTCTCTGTGCTATGTGTGTAAAGTAATATAACAATATCCAATCTTATGATGTCGCCCCAGACGAAAATCTTGTCTGGACAATTTTGAGAAAACCGTTTGATGTTAGGAAATGAAACTTGACAGAAAGTTGGATCATCAAAACGACAAATGCATGCAACAAATGCATGCTCCCCTTCGGGGAGTTTTGAGTTTGATTTTTCTTCCGTGGTGCGACAGTGTTTTACAAGCAGACTAGATTCCCTGGGTAGCCGGTGAGCACTCTTTGACCCTTCTTTCAAAATTACGTTTTGTCATACGCTTTTTCTGTTCCAAGATAGTGGTCATTGAGTTAGTAGTCTACCTGTTTTGGGTTTTATTCGCATGTTAATGATACTATAGTAAAACGGGATAGACATAGGGGAGGTTTTGGTATCCAAAAACCGGTTTAATCCTACCACTGGCTTTTGCTAGTGCCGGTACCAAGTCCGGTTATCCCGAGTTCCTATCTAGATTTATGTTTTTCTCTTGTTTTCATTATTGTTTTTCTGCAGCAGTTTGCTTGTAAATTGTGGCATGAGATTGTAGTTCTGACCATTGTAGGTGTTTGCTGTTACCCTGTTTGCGTAATTTTACGAATAAATTTTTCCATAAGGCCGCCATTTTCAAGATTGCAGCCACAATACGTAAAAATTTCAACTTTGTCGGATATCAAAGATAATTGATTTTTAGGTAGATTTGGACGCTGAGGACAAGATGGAATCATCGAAATGGATGCAAGGGGTGACCCATCTATTTCTTGCGATGGCAAATCTATTTACCATTGTGATTGTTCCATTATTACCATGTGCCCAATCAGAACCATTGCAGCTAACAATTTTGACCGATGGCTAATACCTACTTTATCTAATTGCCCTTTAAATTTTGGATCATTACAATTCTGTTCGTTAAATTTTTCATAAACCTCAAATACTAATTGTAAGCATTGTGTTTTTCTCCAGTTCAGATATAGTACATGTAATATGTTTGGATGGCGGGAAAATATGTAAAATTTGACTTGAGGTTAATCTTGGTTATATACTACATTTTGAATAGCCTCTAATACAAGCAGAGCATAGCGTCGAAGAGACTAAACAACTAGTTTCTGAATAGATGTTTGTTAAATAAATTAATTTCAATGATGTCATCGCATCAGTTAAAATAGGTTCAATTATACTTCCGGAAGTTATTTGACTACAAAGTTTTATAAAGCAGGTGAAATGTCACAGGGATATATTCTCGAATAAATATTACAACAGTCATTTAAAAACTCTTCAAATACTTGCAATTTATCTAATGTTATGACTTTGTTGAAAGCACCTTCATCTAGTTCTGTCAGAAATGGGTTTTCATGGAGCTGCCTGAAATAAAAAGTCAAGACAATTTCCTACCACAAGTTTACAATACTTGTGCTATAATTATATGTTAATGTTTCTTTCTGGGGTGTTTTCAGACAAAGAAGCATAATTAAATTTCTAAATGTACTCATATCCGAAATTAACGTTTTCCTCATGCATATTCATTTCATTCAAATCATTTGAATTTTTGATTTTCTCAGCAACTCGTCAAACTGCTTTTATGTCTATCAAATACGGATATTTACCAATGACTATTTCTTTTCAATGTCCCCTAAGCATTTCCTTATGACAATTTCAAAGTCAAAAGAAAACATAGAAAGTAGATCTCTAAAGAAAACTGTTTTTATTAATTAATTCATCAGGAAATCCATTCTTAGTAATATTCCATAGAATCCTTCACATTACAATCTATACAGATGAAATCTGTTGTATTATTTTCGTAAGTCGTAAGAAGTCAAAGTTCTAATTCCTGTTCTGTTTTTAATGATTAAATGCGTGATTATCGTAACAAAAGTGATTGCAATGACTTAATACGTATTTTGACAACAAAGTTTTGGAATTGACGTTTTTAGCTATTCTTTATAATTTCAAAATAATTTCTCAAAGTGCACAAGAACGTCGAGATTATTTCGGAGGCCATTCTGACATAACTAGTCGGAAATGACGCAAAGTATCAATTTTAGGTATGTCCCTGCACTTGATCTTCCACTAAGGGCATACTAGTGTGCCTTTATTTGAATTTCTTCACAAGTATTTCACCAAAAAATTAAAATACACATATCAAAACGTTGCTAATCTATGGAAATGTTTCCCTTTTATTGAGACTACTCATTAGGGGTAGCGGGTAATTCAGTTATCCTTTTATGTTTACCATGTAATAATAACTATTTTCTACAAAAAGGATATCTAAAAAAATTATATCGTTAACAAATAAAGAAGAAGAGGACTGATAATCTTTATTTCTTGAACTGGGATGATCATTTCTTTTAAATGTCTACGACCTTTCAATAGCAATTGCTCCTGCATTTCTACATGACACTGCCACAATGGTGGGAGGGGGTTAGATGTACCATAAAACCTGTACAACCCACAATTTCTTTTGAAATTCCTGTCCGAAGTCAGGATCTTTGTGGTCGACTTGTTTTCCAGTGATTTCAACCTGATTTGTCTTTTTGTCTCATTGACTTCGGCTCTTGGTAACTCTGTTCGGTAATTTTGTTATTACCTCCATCGAATAATCATCGGAAGTACACCTGTTAATCGAGTAATAACCATTAAAAATCCTGATAATCATATTATCAGGAAACCCTTCAAAACGATGAATAGGAAAAAGAAGAAAAACGGGGAATGTGTCAAAGAGACAACGACCCAAAGGGGAGTAATCACAACTCAATGCCACCATAAGATCTTCAATGAACGGTGAGGAAACCCCACACCCAACGGCAGGTCAGAGTTGGCCCCTAAATAAAGAGTAATCAAGTTTGGCGAAATAAACATCATCCTAGACTCCCATAGACATAATGTGAACTAACTAGAAAACAGACAAGACACACAAAGGCTTAATAAATTTCCTGACTTAGGACAGGCGCAAACCTGCTGCGGCAGGGTTAAACTAGTAGTAATGGGCCCAAACCTTCCCCCTATAGCCAATGTCTTCATGGTAATAAGATAATGGTATAAATCGTTAGGATAACCAAATGATATACTTATCATTATTAATGTAACTAATGGTAACTGTGTAAGTGCAAAACACAAAAATCGCAATGATAAACAATGCTTCAGGCGACGGAGACATATACAGCAAAAAAAAATGAATAATGTCTTTATATCTATATCTCTGGTTATTTGCTGTAAATTTAAGGCAGTGTTTTAAAGGTGATTAAAACAACCACCTTTATTTTACAAAACGACCACTTTTCACTTGAGGCAGGTGGATGTTTTTTTATAATAGGTTTAAGATGATTTCGATTGATTGCCAAAGCCTTATTACCATGGAAAACAATCAAATTTTTGATGTTTGAAAATAGAAAATTTACTTAAAAATTAGTCTGCAAATTCTTTCTGTAACGGTTCATATTCTCCATTCTAATATGACTCTCTTCTTTCGCTTTGGGAACAAAGCAATGTTCTAATTCAAACAATATTTTAGCACATGCGTATATATTTTACAAAAGGACATTCATAATGTACAATTTCACACTTTATTCACTCAATATTCAATTCATTTTGTGTAAATGAAGTCTAAATAATGAATCACCCAAAAGCCACATAAAACAATGACAATTATAGAAATTTACAAGAGTTACTGAATTTAAGACTCGGAACTGAAATCGACATAACCGTAGCTTAGCAACGGATGTGTTGTTGTTATGAAATCTTATCTATGTTGCATATCATGCTCTACAATTTAAATATAAAATCTTTAGCGCTAATAAAATCATAAATATGAGTTTATTCCTTTTCTTTCCTTTTTTTTTTGGGGGGGGGCTTCAAAAATAACATAATTAAGCAGTGAAATAAATCAGAAATCGTGACAACCAGCTCACACTTATACCCGCTTCGATTTTAACATATCAGTATTTTATATGTTTCATAACATATTATCTGTATTAATTCATAAGCCTATGATTCACTTCCATTAATAAAACTACGAATATAGATTTATGTGTGTTTGTATGCAGTTTTTCGACATATTTCAATTTTAGTGCCAAACCCAAAATTGCTCTCTAAGAGCCGTTTCGAATGTTCAAAAATTGTGTTAAATATATTAGAATCGAAATAGATTATTGCAATTGGGCTCTATGCGAATAAGAACATGGACAGACCTTATATTTGTCTTCATTTTATACCTCGCTATCGCTCGGTATAAAATATTGACAAATATAAGGTCTGTCCATGTTCTTATTCGCATAGAGCCCGCTTGCAATAATCTATTTCTTAAATAGAAACCTGTTCTAAAATTCAACGCCATTTATGTTTTTACAGCAAAACATTAGAATTTTTGAAATCCGGCATATAAATGTCTAATAGAATCAACGAGGTGTTTAGTTATTTGTCTCAGTCAGTTCCAAAGGACCGTATTAATTTTTTGTGTGCTTTTTATTGTCTTCTTGATCTTTACACACAAAAAAGAAACCCTGCTTAAATGGAATACGAGTGTCAGAAATTTTGTTATCAGAATTAAAATTCTGACCTTTTGTTTTGAAGAGCACTACTAATGGAACAACTTGAGCAAAAGATTTTGAAAATCCATGTAGAAATTTTTGAGATATAAGACGTAAAAATTTTGGCGGGAAACAGATCTCTCTGGAGTTTTCCTTCAGTTTGCATAAGATATTTATAGGCCTTTAAATATATGAAATTATAATTGGAAGTTCATTAAAGTTTATACACAGCCTATTTTATGTATTTTAAAGTGACGTATGCCCAAGTAAATGTGATCCATGTGCAAAACATTTTAGCACTGTTTGAATGGATAAAACCCGAGGATTTAGAATGCTTCTGAAATCTGACGCTCGTACTCCCTTAATTGTTATTTGTAACTTACAAATTAGTAATCTGTGCCCAATAAAAAGCTGAGTTGTGAATTCTATGCAATTTGTTGTTGTCTAGTTTTCTGAAATAAAAACAGTATGATTTTATCATATAGAGCAGGGAGTTAAAAAATTCCTCTCTTTGCCCTTTGTAAATTTAAGTTTAAATATCGAGTCTTGTAAGTTTTTCGGTCCAGTGTATTTGTTCAAACCACCTTCAAAAAGACTAGGTTTTTTAATTGTAATTCCTTCAAATTCTTATGAGCTGTCAATATCTTGAAAAAGCAACACGCATTATGGTTGCTTTGGTGTTTGCTTTCCTCGTATTTTAGCGCATACGAATGCAGACTTTTAAAATACCATTTCTTCATTTTGTATCGGTGTATAATAAAAAATCGCATAAATTACCAAACTTACATTTTTAGCCATAACATTTCTATATTGTAACTCTTCAAATAAGCATATAAAGTAAGAAATTCTCTGTTTTGTATATCAGTCCACTGAATCTTAGTACTGGCTCTAAAAACCGATTTAATTTAGAAACTCTGGGTTTCTTAATTTAAGCAAGTTATTAGATATTGATAAAAATTTCATCGTCAACTAGTTGTTTCAAACGGATGAGAATGTAACAGATATATAATTATTTAGAGTTACTTGCAGTGAATGTGTTTTTTTTTATTAAGAGTTACTTACAGTAAATGTGTTTTTACACTAAGAAATGCATGTTCATTGATTTCTTCAATCTGATTATTTGAAAAGTCCCTACAAGAAATAAAATGCATGTAAATATTGTTTTCAAATCGTGGTAGTCAAGACCAATTACCTAAATAAAGATATTTTAGTGTCTTTACAAGAATAAAGATGACTAATAAAGATAAGCCATAGGTAATGGGGAGGTATGGTGATGAAGCAAAAGACAACAAATACCAACTTACACCGCAATTAATTAGAGAATGGAGATAGGGACACTGTACCATCAGTTTTATCTTTGACAATAATTCACGAATTGATACCAAATTCCTTTCCTTTGTTTTCTTGGCTACTTTTAGTGCAAAGAGAACGTTGGAGAGTTTTGAATGTTATTTAGGGAATAATTCATAGCAGGTCAGGGGCGTAGCTCCCATTACGCAAAAAAGTATTTGCTTGCACATCATTTAAAAAAGGAAGAAAAAAGAGGGGAAAAATATAAGCAAAGTAACAGTAAACAGTTATTTAAACGAACACGAATTTATATTCTCATCACAAAGTTTAAGCCCCGCTGGTATCCTATATGAAGCACCTGAATTATCATTTTAAAAAGAAAAATGACGAACAATGAATCGAGACGAGGCTAGTCATAGCCAAGTCGAATCTGATACGAGTGGTCCGGGTACTTTTTACCAAAACACAGAAGATGCTTATGTTTCTTCGAAAAAAGATAATTTCAATTTGCTCCTTCTTATGCAGATTTAGCTCTCTAATAAAAGATAATTACCTTTCAAAGGATGAGCCATACTCAATGATGAGTGGGAGCCAAACCTATATGTAAAAACTGCACTCTCCCAATGCCATTATGGTAATATCTATACTTGAATGTTGATGTTTTCAATAAAGCCGGAAACGTTTGATTTTCGAATGCACGATTATGGATTTTATGTCTCCAGGTCAAAAACTTTTTTCTCCAAAAACTGGAACAAAACCTGATTCGTTCTTGGAATGTGCTAATAAAAGTTTTTTGCCATAAAGTTAACATCTAGACAATATTTTACTGTTTTTTTTTGTATAAAGTTAACATCTTGACAATATTTTACCGGTTGGACCATTTAATTGATTGAAAATTGGGATGCAGATTGGGGAAAATGTACATTTTTGCAATCTTCGTTTTATTACGGCATTAATTCCTAGAACCTTCTCTCTATCATTTTAATTTCTAGCTTCATTTGGGTGGATAAAATCAATAGTTGCAGATAAATACTGAAATCACGAAAATTTATTTCGTGCTCATTCAAATAGCAGACATGTCGGTATTTATTTATCCTTGACACTCATGCAACCAAACCACTTTTATTGGTGAACAGATCCACTTCAACCTTTAACCACAGCTCCTATTTCGAAAAGAACTCCGGCATATTGACAAAATCTGACTTCACAAAAATGTAATGAGATACCACGAAAACTACATAATAACAATGGTGGACATTTAACGCTGTCAATATGTTAGATATGGACTGTAAAAATATATTGACCTCATAAAAAGTCCGCAACTGATAAATTGTTTCTTTCAAATTTGTTAAAGACTTTGTAAATTCATCCTGTAGAAGTGCAAAAAATTTCTAGATTTTCATATTCGTTTGACGCAAACAAGAGGCTCCGAGATGACGATTTTCAGAGATGAGTATGTATGCCAAGATGTCTTGGATTTCTGCTCAATAATAATTATAACTTTGACCTCCCTTCAGTCAAAATAGTGATTTTTAATTCAGGAATTAAAACCCCGAATCTCCAGCATCTATAACTACCGTTTTTCTTTTCTGTGAGATTTTTCCAGTCGCCCCTAATTTAGAGATACATTATGTTTTCTATCAAAATCGCACATATCACAACTATATGTACTATGTCAAATATGGACAAACTACTTATGGTTTTGCATAACTTGCAACCTGAGACAGCTTATTTCTGTGGTTTTGACTTATTGCTGTGTTACATGTAAAAGCTTGTTTATGGATCTTCCCTGCTGATTTTGTTTGAACATACATTCTTGAGTAATTTAAATACAAATAGAGTTGAAATGAACACACAAATTTATATAAGGCTTTACTCTGTCTCTAACAGTTTTTGCGTGGCTCTTGTCACTTGCATTATTTGTTTATAAACATTTTCAATTTTACAGGCAGGTTAGGTTCACCCTCCACAATCGTAAAAAGATACTCCCATTCCAATAGGAGTGCGCACTGCTATCTTTTTATTTGTGGCAATCGTTTAAAGTATTTGCTCTTTTTTCTGTAATTTTATATTTTGCTATCTTTTTATCGTCATGTTCATGAACCATTTGGGTTAAAACGAAAAGAAGGGACTATAAATATCATTACCCATTGTTTAAAAAGCATTCCTTTATTACAAGAACTTACATTTCATACATAAATTGGTCTATATTCTGATTCATTGTTTGAAACACGTCTAATTTAGGCACACTGGTGAGTCCACTATTACGAATTCTTCTGAAAGGATAGAATAATTCAATCTAATGTTGTAATTTTATATAAACAGTAATATTTTCTTTAACATTTAATATTTCCGAATTACCTAAATTGACAATTATATAACACACGCTGAAGTGGAAAATAAACCAAAATAATTACTTCTTATGACCTGATAAATTTACAATTTTAGGTGAAATTTTCTTTATAGCTGTGCGGGAACACATCAAATATACTCTGTCCTTGACATGATATTCAAATTACTTGTCAGAAATAAAGTAAGTAAGAACCGGACCGTCAATCCAAAACGAATAATCCAAAGACAATGGCAACATCAGAAACAACAAAGAAACAGAGACAGAAAAGAAAATTGAAGACACACACACACAAAGATGAACAACACGGGCCAAATAAGATCACATCTTTTCGTGTTTAAGATATTTTTATCTAATTTACACTAAGGATATTTGCTGCACATATATGTTAAAGTGTTATTTGTCTTGAAAAAAGTTATTTTAGCGAAAAAGTTTGATCAGCTGCTGATGTCTGTTTTGCAGAGGAAAGTGATTAAAATCTGGAGGGAAACTGAAGTCCTCTGAATTATGCCTCGACAAAAAGCAATCATTGTAAAATGTTGATAGAATGCTTATTGAAATTTTTAAAATAGAACTATGATAAATGTCTAGAGATACGTCCGTAAAAAATAAAATGCCTTTTATTAATAAGAGCAGAGGAGTCCGCAAATCCTACAGGAATACCAGATGACCTTAGGTGCTACATAGTAAGTTAAGATGACAACCTACAGAAGTAAAAAAGGGACTACTTTTTTTACTCTGTCATTTACTCCAGCGTTGTTATGTGTTCTTTTCTCCCATAAGGTTAGTGTATCCCACTATATGCAGCTGTGTATTGAGGAAAAATTGCTATCTTGTATAACCAAAGGGAGATTGTTAACTCATATTTTCATGTTAGGCCCAACCAATTTAATTCTCTGTTTGGCGTCAACTTTATTTTTGAAATGTAGGCGGGCAGGAGGCAAACAAACAGAAACAAAATAAAAAACAATGAGGAAATTTTTGAAATCAACAAATTTTGATGTGAATTATGTACATTAAAAGTCAATTCCGTTGAATCAATTTCAGTTTATTCAGAGTTTTTTTTAAGTTTCTAGTAGTAGTATATATTCGTTGTCTTATTAGTCGAAGCTAAGCTAGAATCGTTTGGGTGATGGTATATTGGGCGCACAAAAATTCAACGATGGCAGAAAAACACCCAAAATCTCACTGGATTTTCATCGGAAAAACGAAAAATATCCTTTGTTTGTTTTCTCCTAAAATCAAACATTTTTCAATGCGTGCGCTGACGCCAAACATAGAAATAACTTGTCTTGGCCTTATTCAAGATTTAAAAGGAACCACAAGTACGGTAGAACATCGTATGAAGATTAAATGAATAAAAAAAATAGCAACCGTCGGGAATATTTTCATGTTCTTATACTGAAGCTAATGTGTATAGTACAACATGTAAAAATGTGTATAAAGGAAATCAATTACAATATACTGTCAGGTTTCTAATTCGTTTGATGTCACAAGGTTTCAATCTTTCAAATATGATTAGTCTTTAAACAATGTATATTATTTTTTTCATATCTAAGATTTAAACACATTTAAAAAGAATCTTCATTTATACTGTTTGTAATGTTTTTAAAAACAAAATAAAAGAGAGAAACCATCAGAATGTTTTTGTCATTTTTCTAAGAAATTGGCCCATTTAACTGAGACTTCTTTATTTTCGGATTTTGGTCTGCATACAAAGCTCCTTGAAATCTTAATTGTATTACATTTACCGGACATCCATACCTTATCTGTACATGTATTTATAATGTCTACGAAATTGCAGGCTGGGTAAGTATTTTTTTTATTGGAAAAGAAAATACACAAGAAAGAAAATACATACATGGTATCTAATACCCTGAATTGTCCAAACACACCAGACTCTATTGTATGTAGGTTGTGACATCTCGTTATTCCTCTGCAAAAGATAAATAAAATAACTTTTTGTAGGATGAAATTTATTGTGTTAGAAGTATACGACCAACACCTTGTAGTAAAGGAATGAAACGATGGACAGAAAGCAAACTTTACTTAAAATATCTTGCATTTTCATCACTGTCATCATGAAGTTGAAGTTAACGATAACCTGTATGACTTGAGTGTTTACTCGTGCGAATATATAAAAGGGATCATTTGTTTTGAGATCCAATTTGTTGCATCATGTTTTGCATGATAGTTACACCCTTACCTGACTGGTTTGCATTGATTGTTCAAGGTCATGACACAACACAGAGTCCCCTGCAAACATGATAAGTTTCCACTACCAATCCTACGAGTCATTTCGTAAAAAAAAAATTAAAAAAAAAAAAAATACCCAAGCAAAAAACGAAAAACGTAAAATGAGAAAGAAAGAAAGAAAAAGAAAACGTTGCTGAATGAGAATTAAATGTGATATCACTATGATTTCTAAGAGGCCATTTTCATTCTCTCAAATAGACATAGCCTTTAATAATCATTGTTGAAAATTTTGCGATCGTTAGGACAGTGTTCACAGATATGTCACTGGGTCATCATTGAGAAATATGCAAATACTGGTTAATATGCTTATTAAATTACATCTACCGAGAAAACGATTTGCTGAATATGGTATACATGGATGGCATCATGGGAATTGCGTGACAGATGTAAAACTGAATTAATTTCTTCTTCAATCTCTATGATTTTATTTGAGTAATTCACGATACGCTGTCCATCATTCAAATGTTAGTAAGTACAGCTATTAACCTTAGCTAAGAATGTGCAATTCTGAATTGAAAGAAAAAAATATATTAACGTATCTGTATTGGTAAACAAAATACTGACATTGCTGTAAATCTACTTTTTTTACATTTTTGCATATGGACATTTCGACGACTTCTGCCTCTTTATTGCAGATAAAGTCAAAACATTGGAAATTAAAAGATCGAAAGATGTATAAAAGCTGAAAAAAAATGAATTGAAAGGGTTTTATCACTTCCGTAAGAGAATTGGTTGCTTTGCAATCACCGAGTACCAAGAATCGGTAATTAACATTTGTCAGCTGTCTTTTGGAGTACGAATTTAGTCGATTGAAGACAAAACAATTTTCACGTGAAATTGAAGAATGACAGGCGTTATATGTCCTTTGACTATTTTTTTTACAAATCGTGTATTAAATCGGACGTGAAGCTCGATGATCACGTTTTCGAGTCGTGAAGGGGGAGGAATTCAGTACACCAGCGCAAATATAAAGCTTTCGATCTCAGTAAATGATCATCTGCAACAGATAAATACCTATTATATTTTTACTTACATCACTTTCAGAAAATTCAAGTCGTCAAAACACTTTGGTGTAAGGGTCTCCAGTAAACAAGGACTTTTTAAGTCATCTCTGAAATATCTGTTGAAACCATATGTAAATATAAAGCAAATATGCAAAAAGTACATGATTTACAACGGTAGTTTAATAAAATGTGTTTATATCGATGAAGACGTCTACAAGAGGTCTCTCTCTCTCGCTCCCCCCTCCAAATTTTCTCACCTTTCCCGTTTCTAAGGCGGTTCAATATTTTACAAAGCATTCTTAACGAGACTGCTTTTCCTGTCAAGAAATAAATTTAATAAAAGAAGACTTAAATTGCTTACAAATAGACTACTTAATGCAAGGGTATGTTACCAAAAACTTTAAGTCATAACTTCAGCAGTCTTACGGTCGACATCACCGTCTTGTTGATCGCGATTGGACATCTGTTTCCCAGATTTCCTTTACAACTAAAGTTTGTTCTCTGGATTTGACTTTACTACCGGAGTTGACATGTTCAACTCGGCGGTTGTCTTAAAAGAAGCAGGAGATGCTCACCCTACCGGTACACCCGATCTCTCACCCATGGTTTTCATCGGGTCAATGTTGTTCATCTGAATGTGTGTCTTTATTTTTCCTTTTTTTCCGTACTCGTGTGGTGTCCTTGTGTCTTGTTGTTCCCGATGTTGCCGTCGTCCATAGATTGTTCGTTTTTGACTGACGGTTCGGTTCACAATGTACAAATGTATGTGTACAATTATCGTGTTTTTTTCCAAATAGTATTTTTAGAATCATTTGCTACGGCATTAATGGGCAGTTAACATCTGGTTTGTCTCTTGATAGAGGTCGATTAGTTTATTTTAAGTCGAAACCATTTTGATATTAAAAAGTGAATTAAAAATAGTTTTCTTTGCAACGTGTTTTGGATGTCAATATAATTTGATCTCATTTGGCCGTTATTGCCATTTTCGTCCCATATTCCTTTCAAATGTACAGATAAGTAACTTTCGACTCCAGTGTCGCCAAGTATATTCATTTTTTACAGTGTTGAATAAGTAAATATTTTACAACTTACATTAAGGACACTAACGGGAAATTTTTGAAAGCATGCTCTCTGATCACTTTGATAGATGTTCCACTTAAGTATCTGAAATAAAAATAGGCACCTAAATAACAAGTTATGCCCCTTGTCGGAAGGTCATACGACTAGGTAAACAAAAAATGTTTAGAAGCACATTCGTACCCTTATCGGTCAGGATTAATAATCAATGATACTAAAGCAGTCATTAGTGTGTTATTTTTAAATGGCATTCATGATACTGGTAATTTCCCTGTTCACATTGCTTTTTTTCAAAACTTGAATTTTGGGATTTGTCGAGTACATTCAATTAATATAAAACCTATCATTTCAGATTCGTAATGAATTTTAATAGGAATACTCTAAAAGTGTTCATGTGAACTTTGACCTTTTGTTTAGTTGATATTGTCTTTTAAAAAAATTTCACATGGACCTCCATTGGAATTACTTGAAAGCAAGGAAAAAAAAAACAAATAAACAAAAAACAGCATTTGCTTAAAGTCAGAAAGTTGTGTTCTTCCTCGTTATCACCATGCAAACAATAGACAAGCTTCTCGATGATAAACGCCCTCAATATTATACTTGTATATATCATGCCCTCAATATTATACTTGTTTATATTACGCCCTCCCTCAATATTATACTTGTTTATATTACGCCCTCAATATTATACTTGTTTATATTACGCCCTCAATATTATTCTTGTATATATGTTATATTTCAGTTGTTTGACAGTTTTTTTATGTATTTGAAATCAGAGTTATTTTTAGATATCAGAAAATCGGATATTTTATATCAGAAAACATTGTTGATATAAAAAATATGGAATAAATGGCAAAACGGTGACTCATATTTATATATGATATTTTTCCATAGAAACATTTTGGAATTTGTGTGTTATCAAAGCTTCAAGTTTGTTCGAAGCAAACAATAAATGTAGTGGCAAAAATGTAGGTGTCTACGGTTTTCTTTCTTCCCTTTCCTAATTTCCCCGTCCCGTCTCTCATTTACTATCCATATCCTTTCTCCAAGTTTCCCTTTCATGACTCTTTCCTCCTTTTCTATTCCCTTTTTTCCTTGCCCGCCCCTTTCTCCCTTCTCCCGCTCTTGACTGCTTTCTCGCATCCATCTCTATTTTCTTCTGGTCCCTCTTTACCTGTCAGTCCCCTCTCCCACTCATAAATCAAGCTGTTGATAAAATTATTCATCGATCCAGTCTGTAATCTTTCATTTTGACTTAACAAAAAGTAAGTCTGAAAATGTTTTCCCCAATACATCCCGTCGTGTAATGTGTATTGAAAATCCTCTTTCTTAGCAAAGTAATTAGGAAAAAATTTTCATGATAACTCAATTATCGTTAGTGACATCGCTTCCTTAACTGGCATTTATTAATACGAGAAAAACTGTTAAAATACAAAGATATACACTTTGCATTCCCAAACCCCCTTGACGATTCTATGGAAACTAACTGCCAATTTCATTTATATAAACTTTCAGACAGGAAAAAAATTCCAATCAGTTCATAAAGTTAATTTTAGAACAGACAGTATAATTGAGCGTTAATGACAAACGGTATTTCAATGCTTCCGTTTTAAACTTTTAACCAATTTACATGTCGATTAAATGTTTTATCTAATGCAATATCAATACCTTGCTTTTTTCTGGACATAAATTGTTGTAACACGGTTTTATAAACAGATTTTCAATATAGAATAATGGAAGTTTTGTTTTTTGATACAAGAAATATTGGCGAACAATAATGGACGAGCCCCTTGTGGGCGAGTCCTTTATTGGAGCCAATATTTCTTGTATCAAAAACAAAACTTCTATTATTCTTTTTAACGGTAATTACCTAAATCATTTAATAGAACACATTTTGATGAAAAACAGCCAATCAACGATTGCGATCCCCCGCTACCCCTTTTTGGACCCCCTCCCCTTTAAAAAAGACAAGTGTTTTTGTAACTAAATTAATCATCGTAACTGTAAAACGTCAAAAAGATATGGTTGCTAGGTAAAATTCCAAAAAGAAATCGGTCTTTGAGAGTTTCAGAAAATTTACCAAAATTAGAATCAGTCTTTTGCACTCTGATTATTGAAAATAATCTTCAGTACTGTAAGGAATTGAAAAAGATATGGTTGCTAGGTAGAATTCCAAAAATAGTAGGTCTTTGAGAGTTTCAGTAAATTTACCATAATTAGAATCAAAGATTTTTGCAATTTGACTATTGAAAATCATCATTGAAACTATAAGGCATCAAAAAAATATGGTTGCTAGGTAAAATTCCCAAAAGTAACTGGTCTTTGAGAGTTTCAGGAAATTCACCAAAATAAGAATCATTGATTCTTGCAACCTGACAGTTGAAATTCATCCTTATAACTCTAAATAATTGAAAAAGATATGGTTGCTTGGTAGAATTCCAAAAAAATAATGGGTCTTTGAGAGTTTCAGGAACTTTACCAAAATTAGAATAAAAGTTTTTTGCAATCCGACCATTGAAAATGATTATTTAATCTAAAAGGCATAAAAAAATATGGTTGCTAGGTAAAATTACCAAAAATAATGGGTCTTTGAGAGTTTCAGGAAATTTACCAAAATTAGAATCATTGATTCTTTCATTCTGACAGTTGAAATTCACCATTATAACTCTAAATAATTGGAAAAGATATGGTTGTTAGGTAGAATTCCAAAAAATAATGGGTCTTTGAGAGTTTCAGGAACTTTACCAAAACTAGAATCAAGTTTTTTTTGCAATCTGAACATTGAAAATGATAAGTAAAACTATAAGGCATCAAAAAAGATATGGTTGCTAGGTAAAATTCCAAAACATAATTGGTCTTTGAGAGTTTCAGGAAATTTACCAAAATTAGAATCATATTTTTGGAATCCTAGTGTTCATACTAGCTGATGACATTAAAATATTGATAAATTATAAAACTTCTGTTGAAATTTCAAAAATTATTAGTCTTTGACATTTTCAGGAAATTTACCAAATCTGGCACCGGGGTCTAAATTCCAAAATCTTAGAACGTATTCAAAGAGCAATTCCAATAATTCCTCATGAAAATATAAACCACAAAATCGAAATTATACATAGAGTTCCGGTCGTTCTGATGAGTACTAATTGTTTAACATTTTTTGGCCCCTTAAGGGCATGCCCCCAGGGGTCATACCAAAAGTCCGCTATCATCAGTAAATGAGATTCATATAATCGAACTTGCATACAAAGTTTCAGCTTCCAAACATGAATACTTCAGAAGATTTCGCATATTACTGGATATCTCGAAATACATTTTCGCTCATTTTTCCGCCCTGAGGGCAAATTTCAAAATTCCGAAACCTTCTGCACAGACAACTTTTATAGTGTTACTTATACCATTATTACAAGGTTTCTGCGATTCAAGGTGTAAGAGGAGTTCCAGCGGAATGGATTTTTTCGTTTTTTGGACCCCCTAGAGGCCATGCCCTGAGGGGTCATACCAAAGTTCCGACACCCTCTGTGAAGTTGCTACATAATATGTGAGTCCATATCCGAGTTTCAACTTTCTAGCCCAAATGGCCTTGGAAATTTCTTCAATTATTGGATATCGCGAAAATTTGTTTTCGCCCATAATTTGCCCCTGATGCGTTTGACCTAAATTCCGAATCCACAGTGCGCTACTTCTGATCATACTCTAGTATGGTGCCGAGTTTCAAATTTGTATCTCTTATAGTTCCAGAGCTATCGGGGAGCATTACAAACGCACGTACGTACGTACGTACATACGGACGGACTGCATTACATAATCCCCCCGCTTTCGCTAAGCAGGGGGATAAAAATGAATGTTAATTTTCAACAAATCGTGAAATTGACTGGTATTGATTAGTAATTTAACAATATACGTTTAGTGTCTTCAAATTCGAGATTTATTTGTATGAGGCTTAGACACAGTGGCAATGTGAGCTTCAGCGAGCATTGCCACCTGTTTCGCGCAACATCAGTAAGACTTTCTACAAAGTTCAGCACCGTGGTCTTATTCATAAGTTACAAAAAATACAGGATCTTCAGACATGTTAATCTGTGGATTGAAAATTAATTATCTAGCCGACTACAACATGTATATATTAATGATTCCATGCGGCGTGTAATCAAATTAAAACTCAAGGGTGTTTCTTTAAATCATTGCTATTTATGATATTATTTATGGTATAGTCTCACAAATGAAATTGTTTGTAGATGACAAAAGCTTATTTCTTGTATTTGATAACCCAGTTGAGTTCTAGTTGAATCCGTGAGAAAAATATGGGACGGATTAAATTAACCCCGTTGCAAGAATTATAAAGAGAAAAATGGTTACAAAAAATTACAAGAGAGAAGACAAAACCATCAATTGATACAGTTTTATAAAATGCAAACAATCTAACGCCTGGTTATTTATCTGGTCTTGTTCCTACCCGTCCTAACGAAGTACATAGATACAACACTCGAAAAAAGGACGATTTTATCGCTTCTAGAACCAGAACATCACTTTATGGAAATTATTTTTATCCATTAACAACCAATATGGAACTCATCATAAGAATCAATAAAGAATTCTCAGTCCTTGGGGAAGCAAAACCGTCCAAATACTTCTACCATGGAAAGCGATTATTCTGTAAAGTAATGTATGCGAGCCTTAGAATAAAAAGTAGTTCTCTTTACGAATAACCTTTGCTGAAAAATATAACAGACTCCACGCATTGTTCATGTGGAACCGGCTGTCCACTACTTTTTCAAATAACCAAATTTTTTTCATATAAGAGTCCATCTTTTTTATCAGTTGTCGCAATCTTTGAACGTTCACATAACTGAGCATTTATTATTTTTTTTTTGGAGATCCAGGCCTGGACTGTTATAGCAATGTTACTCTTTTTTCTGCAAAACACGAAAATTATTATATTTCCAAAGGTAGACCATTTATCTAATTGTGTAACTCTACTTCATATTTACCATTTTAAGGTGCAAGTCCATCTACATGTATTTCATATTTAAATTTTTCTTATAAATTGAGTTTATTTTTTCATAAATATTTTTGTTTTTTTTCCTCATTGTTTTTCAACAGTTAAAATATTCATTTCTATATATTTATTCAAAATGTTTTTTCCTTGTTATATGATCATAATGTTAGCAATATTGATCATTACATGTTTAATAAAATAGTGTTTAAACCAAAGCAAAATTAAGAAACTTCAGATAGCATCCGAAAATAAAAGCTATTACAAAGTGACAGTTTCGTATTTTGTTTTAGCAGCCTCTGTCACAATTATCTCATTTATACAACAAATATATTAACGATTGACACTTTTATATCAATCTTTGTTATAGAACATTACACTAAAAATATCGATAAATTCCCGTGACGATACGAATAGCGGCTTAATCTAATATATGTGGCAGAAAACAATGTTTGCAGAATTAAGGTTTTCTTTTTTATGAATTAGTTTTCTTAAAGCATAATTGAAAGGGGATAACAGTCACACGTGTTGGATGTAATTACATTTAGTAATTATGATATACCGTTTTTATACGAATAGAATGAGTTCGGGGTCTCTTTAGATGGGTCGTAAATAGCATTGATAGGTTTATGTCAACGTGGTACGACAAATCAATTTACTAATGACAAAGGGTAAACACTGGGAAGATCAAAACAAAAAATATGTCACATGTAACCCTTAACCCGTATATAACTCACCGAACATACACGCGCACGCACACATGAGCCTCATCTACATATGAAATGATTGTAGGAGAAGAAAAAAAATGTAAATTCAAACTATAATAATAATAAAAAATATAACCAAAACAAAAACAAAAAAGATTAGCAACAATTGGTGTAAATGAAAATCTTCTATTTTCAGGTTACCAAATTTCAATTCATAGATTTAATTTACATTTCTGAATTGGATTTGAGTTCGACTAATCCTTAGCATTACGTCTGTCCATTAATTCTTAATATTGCATTAATCTAATGCAAACTCGACCCAAAAAAAAAAAATGAAAATCGCTTATGGGTATAGTCGGACCATAATTTGAAGTGGATATCTTATACACTCTACCTGCCTAAAAAAAGAAAAAAAAAGGTATATTAAAGCAAATATCGGAAATTTCTAACTTAGATCAAATTGTATCAGCTTTTAAGCAATTTTGTTCAAATTTCAAACTGTTGAAAATGTGTTGCTAAACTTTTTTTGTTCCGTATAGGTTTTCTGTTTGTAATGCATTGAACTACAACTAAAGGAAGAACAAGTTCAAGAGAGTATCATCTTTTATTATACTTCACGTAAATTTGCTGTCTTCTAATTGGTTAGAATTAAATACCTATTCAGTAAAACATGTGGAATTTTTAAGGCATGCGCAATGCTATCTTTGCTTCCTTTTGCATGAACAATGTTACCCTCTGTAGAGAGTAACTTTGTTGATGCATCAGAGATCTTTGGGTAACTATTTTCAATATGTTTTAATTTTTCAACAAAACTACTTATAACAATGTCCAATTTTTCTTTCCCTACCAGGCTTCTCTTCCAATCTACTGGAATTGCATTAAGAATGCCATAGAACTCAATAAAATTGGTGGAAAGATTTCCTCCATGTTTATCTAAAAACTCTGTAAAATTTAAAAACCTTCCATTGTCTGACATTAAATCATTTATAAAGAATATCCCATTTTTGCAATAGTTCGTATTAATACTCATATTCTCTTTTACTTTAATCTTCTTATTTAACCATAAAGGTTGTGATAGAATATCATTTGTATTTTGTAACTGAATCTCTTTATCAGTTTCAACAATTTTTGAAAAATTAACAAAAATATCTTCCCAGAATCTGTTCAGTTTTGTAGATATCCACCTTATATCCCCTTTATCCAGAAATAAGACTTATCGCCCCCATATTTTTCTAAAGTGCCTAATAATAATGTTTTCCATGGCGAGTAGTTTAGGGGATCAATTAATTTACTGAGCCATGACATTTTCAATGAATAACAGAAAGATTGGATATGTGGTACCTTTAAACCACCATCTCCAAAGTCATTTATCATAACAGTTCTCTTAATCTTATCAGGTTTATTATCCCATATAAATTTGTAGAAAATCTCCTGTAATTTTTTAAAGATAGAGTCTGGAGGATTTGGCAGAACTGTCAAACATTGAACCAAAAGTGGTAATGCTAATGTTTTTATGACTGTCACTTTACCTATATATGATAAGTCTCTATATCCCCATACATTCAACAAATTCCTAACTTTTGCAGTCTTGTCTATGAAATTACACAAAGTCTTGTCATTGTCATATAAATTAACATTAATTCCCAATAATTTAAATTTTCCTGAATTGTTCCAGAATAGTTTTTTGTCGGGTAAATGACATTCATTAGAACCCAATTTTGAACCAAACCATATTGCTTCTGTTTTTTCCAAGTTTACTTTCAATCCAGCACATTCAGAGAAACGATCAAATATAAACAAAGCACTTTCTAGAGATTTTAGATCATCATCTAGTGTCAAAGACGAGTCATCTGCATATTGACTTAAGAGGTATTCGGAGTCATTTATTTTTATTCCACCAATATTTGGACCATTCTTGAGTGATGAACTAAGAAGCTCAAGAACGAGAATAAATAAATAAGGAGATAATGGATCTCCTTGTCGAACCCCCCTCTCCAAAGAGAAGAAGATGGACAAGTGACCATTATTGCCAACTGTACTTGTAATATCGCAGTACAAGCATTGGACCCATTTACACAATGTTGGCCCGAAACCGTAAAAATTTAAAGTTTTTTCAATAAAAGACCACTCAACCATATCAAAAGCTTTTTCAAAATCTATCAAAAGTAAAAGTCCAGGGATTTCATCCTCTTCTAATTTTTCAATTAAATCTATTATAATTCTGATACATTCACCTATGTATCGCCCTATCAAAAAACCCTTTTGGGTTTAGCTAATTATATTTTGAAGAACGGGTTTTAATCTATTTGCTATACATGATGATGCTAATTTTACATTAACACATAGAAGTGTTATTGGACGCCAGTTCTTCATGAATTTTTTTATCCTTCCCCTCTTTTGGTAAACATGTTATCATGCCTTGACGTTGGCTAATTGAAAATTTACCCTTGTCCAAACTTTCATTTAGACTATTCAACAAAAAATACTTTATATCATTCTAAAAAAGTTTATAAAACTCTGATGTGAAGCCATCTATTCCAGGAGATTTGAAATTTTTCATATTTTTTAAAGCTTGATGACACTCCTGCATTGTTATTTTCGCTTCACATGATGTTATCTCCTCATCTGAGGGTTTCACAATGTAAGGGTTGTCATTATCAAAAAACAAAGAATTATGTACATCTTCCAGTTTCGGAGACGAACTAGTGTACAACTTTTTATAAAATTTCTTTTGTTCATCCAAAACAAATTTTGGATCAGTTATTTCTTTACCATTTTCATCAATCAATTTCGAAATAACTTTTTCAGTATAATGTTTTTTCTCCAAATCACAAAAATACCTAGAGCTTCTTTCACCTTCGGCATGCCATTTTGCTTTTGCCCTAGTAACATCTAAAGAAACCTAGTAAATATTTTTATAAAACCTACCTTGAGAAAACGAAAGAAAATCCCAATTCTCAAGATAAATGGAATTATATACTTGGCTTAAATATTGAAAATTGGGAAGTAATTTTTCATTACCCTTTTCTATAACCCGTAATACACTTCTGCAAAATTTTCAGTTTAAGCTATTGCATAGAATACTTCCAACAAATACCTTTTTGTACAAATGTAAATTCAAGGAAACAGAACTTTGTACTTTTTGTTTTGAAACACCAGAGACATTAAATATTTATTTTGGGAATGTTATCATTCAAAGAATTTCTGGTTGTCCATTTGTAGCTTTTTTGAAAATCATAATTTGACTATAGATGTTAATGGTTCAAACATAATTTTTGGAATGGCTGCAAATGGAGAACAGAGCAACACTGTGCGAAATGTTCTTCTTATCTTAAAATATTATATTTATGTGTGTAGATGCAAGAACTCTATATCTCACTTCTGTTATGAAATATATATGTTACTATATGCTTTGTGTGTTAATTGTATCCGTATATGTTTTATTTTGTCATGTTTGTGTTCATTATTGTGTTTATGTACATCATGTAAAGTACCAATTGCAAAAATAAAGAATTACAAAAAAAAACTATTTTCAATATTGATTCACATGACAAACTGTGTACCTAACATGAAATGACCCTCTATATTCAAACAAATATCCCCTTGCACTTTCCTTTGCTTCCTTAGAACTATAATCATTAGTTGACAATATGTGCAAAAATGATTTCATTTTTTCATGTATAAACATGGAAACATGTGATATATATATACCACGCCTGGTAAACCTGTTTTTACTCAATGAAATACACGACACCAAGACATACACAAAGTGACCTTGTTGCTGCAAGGGAGGAAAGCGATTTCTTCACAATTTCAAGCTCCTTTCCAAAAAGGAAAGCAGGAAATATACACACGTTTATATTGGAAGGGAATATGATTCTTTGATTTTTGTCTTAAATATGGGTGATCGCAAGAAAATGAACTTGCCTTGCAATCGTTTGTAAAATTTTCGTGACAACCGGAAGTTGCAGATACCTGTTTGCCGATGTATTGTTGAGACCACCTGGTTTACAAGGCGTGTATACCAGCAAATTTACTGATTTAAGGTGTAGCATAAGCCAGCCCGTGAGAACTGCCAGTTCCGTATCCGGAAAAATACAATGTCTCTTCCGGTGTGAGATTTGGAAGCAAATAGTGACTTCCGGTCAAGAAATCGAGAAGTGAAAGTAGAAAAATGAAAGCACACGTGTGGGAATACTGAATGTAAACGGACTACATATGTATGATTAGATACTGTATGCTTCTGAGTGATAAAGGTCTTTCTCATATTTGTCTATGAGCTAGAGTCATTTTACACTACGTGACGAGTGCAAAAATTATGTTGAATAATCATAAAAGAAAGGAAATTGGTAAATGTCAAGGAGACAACATATTCCATATCCAGGTTAAAACGACCCAAAGACTGACAAGCTGACAGCCACCAAAATCAGCTATTATTATGCACTCCGTGACTACCAAGAGCACCTATTAAAGTTGACAAGAATGATTTTTCGAAACAAACACTTTACCAGTTATGTTTACTTTAAGAGCCATGATGTGATTGTAGTCGGTTTAAACAAATATGTTTTTTTTAAATCTTGTATCACAGGATAAATGCTGTCAATATAATGACTGTATAAACTTGTCAAGTATTTCAGAGTGTTCAACCATACCATCTAGCATTTCTTGAGCTATGTGAAATACATGACTGTTTATCCTGATCCTCATATCTTGGTATAATAATCCAAAATGGGACCAGGCTGCCAATTCTCACGGTTGTGAAATACTCAAAAATGATCAAATATACATTTCTTGATTTATATATGATAAGTTACTGGTTTAATAATCCAAAATAGGGCCAGGCTACCAATTCTCACTGGTGTGAAATACTCAAAAATGATCAAATATACATTTCTTGATTTATATATCATAGGGTTTTGGTATAATAATCCAAAATAGGGCCAGACTGCCAATTCTCATGGCTGTGAAACACTCAAAAATGATCAAATATACATTTCTTGATTTATATATGATAGGGCATTGGTATAATAATCCAAAATAGGGCAAGGGTGCCAATTCTCATGGCTGTGAAACACTCAAAAATGATCAAAATACATTTCTTGATTTATATATGATAGGTTCCTGGGGTAGTAATCTAAAACGGGGCCAGGCTGCCAATTCTCATGGCTGTGATGATCAAAATACATTTCTTGATTTATATATGATAGGTTCCTGGGGTAGTAATCTAAAATGGGGCCAGGCTGCCAATTCTCATGGCTGTGATGATCAAATATACATTTCTTGATTTTTATATGATAGGGTATTGGTATAATAATCCAAAATAGGACCAGGCTGCCAATTCTCACGGAGGTGAAACACTCAGAAATGATCAAATATGAAAAAGAAAGGAAATGAATGGGTAAATGTCAAGGAGACAACATCCCATATCCAGGTTAAAACGACCAAAAACAAATATTCATTTATTGATTTATATATGATAGGGTATTGGTATAATAATCCAAAATAGGGCCAGGCTGCCCATTCTCGTGGCTGTGAAACACTCAAAATGATCAAATAAACATTTCTTGATTTATATATGATAGGTTACTGGTATAGTAATCTAAAATGGGGCCAGGCTGCCAATTCTCATGGCTGTGATGATCAAATTTACATTTCTTGATTCTTATATGATAGGGTATTGGTATAACAATCCAAAATAGGACCAGGCTGCCAATTCTCCTGGAGGTGAAACACTCAAAAATGATCAAATATACCTTTCTTGATTTATATATGATAGGTTACTGGTATCATAATCTAAAATTGGACCAGGCTGCCAATTCTTACGGCTGTGATATTCTCAAAAATGATCAAATATACATTTCTTGATTTATATACGATAGGGTATTGATATAATAATCCAAAATAGGGCCAGGCTGCCAATTCTCATGGCTATGAAACACTCAAAAATGATCAAATATACATTTCTTGATTTACATATGATAGGTTACTGGTATAGTAATCTAAAATGGGGCAAGGCTGCCAATTCTCATGGCTGTGATGAACAAATATACATTTCTTCATTTATATATATCATAGGGTATTGGTATAATAATCCAAAATAAGACCACGCTGCCAATTCTCACGGAGGTGAAACACTCAAAAATGATCAAATATACATTTCTTGATTTATATATGATAGGGTATTGGTATAATCCAAAATAGGACCAGGCTGCCAATTCTCATGGCTGTGAAACACTCAAAAATTATCAAATAAACATTTTTGATTGATATATGATAGGTTACTTGTATAGTAATCTAAAATGGAGCCAGGCTGCCAATTTTCATGGCTGTGATGATCAAATATACATTTCTTGATTTTTATATGATAGGGTATTGGTATAATAATCCAAAATAGGACCAGGCTGCCAATTCTTACGGAGGTGAAACACTCAAAAATGATCAAATATACATTTTTCGATTTATATATGATAGGTTACTGGTATAATAATCTAAAATGGAACCATGCTGCCAATTCTCACGGCTGTGATGATCAAATATACATATGTTTAATTTTATATAAAAGGGTATTAGTATAGAAATCCAAAATAGGACCATGCTGCCAATTCTCATGGTTGTGAAATACTGAAAAATGATCAAATATGATAAGTTACTGGTATAATAATCCAAAATTGGGCCAGGCTGCCGATTCTCACATCTGTGATATTCTCAAAAATGATCAAATATACATTTCTTGATTTATATACATGTATGATAGGCTATTGGTATAATAATTCAAAATGGGGCCGGGCTGCCAAATCTCACAGCTGTGAAACACTCAAAAATGATCAAATATACATTTTTTTTATTTGTATATGATAGGGTATTGGTATAATAATCCAAAATAGGGCCAGGCTGCCAATTCTCATGGCTGTAAAACACTAAAAAATTATCAAATATACATTTCTTGATATAAATATGATAGGGTATTGGTATAATAATCCAAAATAGGGCCAGACTGCCAATTCTCATGCTGTGTAACACTAAAAAATTATCAAATATACATTTCTTGATTTATATATGATAGGGTATTGGTATGATAATCCAAAATGAGGCCAGACTGCCAATTCTCACGACTGTGAAATACTCAAAAAGGATCAAAACATACATTTCTTGATTTATATATGATAGGGTATTGATATAATAATCCGAAATGGGGCCAGGATGCGAATTTTCACGGCTGTGAAATACTCAAAAAATATCCAATATACATTTATTGATTTATAAATTATAGAGTACTGGTGTAAAAATCCAAAATGGGGCCAGGCTGCCAATTCTCACGGCGGTGAAATCAAATTTCAATGTTTTGATTTATATGTGATAGGGCACTGGTATGATAATCTAAAATGGGGCCAGGCTGCCAATTCTCATGGCTGTGATGATCAAATATACATTTCTTGATTTTTATATGATAGGGTATTAGTATAATAATCCAAAATAGGGCCAGGCTGCCAATTCTCATGGCTGTGAAACACTCAAAAATGATCAAATATACATTTCTAGATTTATAAATGATAGAGTACTTTATAATAATCCAAAATATGGCCAGGCTGCCAATTCTCAAAAATGATTAAATATACATTATGTGACTTATATATACAACTTACATACCAAGTTTGAAGACAGTTTGGTATATTTCCGTCACAAGTTTCCGTCGGAAACCCTAAAATTTGCAAAATTTTAATGTTTCAAGGGGCATAAGTCATGAACCTCTTCGACCCCTAAGCACAAAATCGAACTTGACCCGTGTTTTCAAGTTATCAGTCAGAAACCTTTCGGGGATGTATGGACAGACGGACACATGACTTAGGGTATCACATAATACCTCGCAAATATGTGTGGCGGAGTAACCAAAACATGTATGTACATGTATAAAAGCACAGGAAAAAGTACCCAGCTGCAGAGCATCCACAAAACTTGCATAATTCTTAAGAAATTATTCAACACGTACCATTTTCAGACCCCTATTTTAGATTTTGACCTTTAATACCAATTTTTGGGGTTTCACATATTAAAACATGGACTTGTCCTTTCATGTATCCAATGTGTAGGGATGAGCTATGCTCACAGTATTTCTAGTTTATTGATTAAAATTTTTTCGAAAGATTAATGTGATAATGTTATGTGAAGTTTATATTTTATTTTCAGGATTTTTATCAACTACTGACTCATAAACAGTGATGTATAAAAAAAAAAAAAAAAAAAAAAAAAAAAAAAAAAAAAAAAAAAAAAAAAAACAGTTGGTGGTTTATAGGAAACAAGGCAGAATACCAGATCGTAAATCCTGTCAAGTTTTTACTCTTATGGTTATTTGAACTTATTTTTTCTCACTTTAAGCAAGTTCCTCCAAATTAAGTTACTTCATTTTGGTTATTCCAACTTCATTCATCATTGTTGGGGCCCCGCCATGAAATGATGGTGCCCTATAGTAATCAGTCTGTCCGTCCGTCTGTCCCTCTGTCTGTCAGCATTTTCTATGTCGTACGATAATCAAGATTGCCTTCACCATTTTTTAATAATTTTCTAACGCAAAGTTGAACTTTCCTTTTTGAGCAAAATCGCAAAATGATTTTTGGAAAAAAAACTTCTTTTTAATGTGAAAAAGTGCCTTCAGGGATTTTAATGATTTTGATACTCAAGGCTGAACTTGACCAAAGGAAGCTCCCTTTTTTGGAGGAAAATCTGAAAACACTTTTGAGGGAAAACTTTGTTTTTATACAAAAAGTGCATATTTTGAGAATCGTCGTACAATAAATTAAGATTGTTTTAATGGATTTATAAGATTTAATACTCAAGGCTGGTCTTGACCAAAGAAAGTTCCCTTTTGATTTTGAAGAAAATACGACAACAATTTTTCGGGGAAAACTTAGTTTTTAAATGAAAAAGTGCATATTTAGGAATAAGCTCTATGTTGTATGATAACCTGAAATGACCATCACAGATTTTGATAAGTTTTATAAGTGTGGGACTTGATCAAAAGAAGGTCCCTAATGATTTTGAGGAGAATCATGAAACAATTTTATATAAAAAATAAATATTTTGAGAATTAGCTATGTCATTATATTAATGAAATGACCTTGATATATTTTTCAATGTTTTGATTTGATCTGAACAGATGAGACATAAGTTGTCAAAACAGCCATATGCAGAAACTAAATTTACAACAACTTAGGATTTTTTTATTTATGTTTTTCCCTAAAAATTGTTTTATGATTTCCATGAAATGGTTAATAACTTAAGTTCCATTTGACCAAGCCTATGAAATTTTAACACAATTGTACTGTCTCACAAAAGAAAGCAAAGGATGATTTGGGGTTTGTATGAACCATCCTTTATAAAAGTGGCCAAAAATGACCAGATTGGTTGTTTTCACTTATCAAGTTGTAGAATATTTATTATTTATCAGATTTTTATGGGGTTTCTTTCATTTTGGTCATTGGGAAATATAGTATCTATAGTCATCATAGTTCTTATGTCGAAAGGAATAAATATTTAAAAGTTTGAGCTTGAACTATGAAAATATTTTTTTTTAAAAATAGATACAAAGAACAAGCATCAAATTTTAATAACTTGTCTCCTATCTGAGCCAAAATGGTTAATCAGCCAATTATGTAAAATTCAATTTAATCTGATTTCAATGGGATTTTTTCTTCAGATTCCTATTTACATAAGTTTTCAATAGTATGCCAGTGAGTTAAGTTTGCCATTCTGTAAATTAAAACATGCAAGTGAAATGTAGGTTGTAACAGACATTTAAATTATTATTTCAGAATGCTGAATGTGTTGATGTGGGTACCAGTATCCATCATGAGACATTTCCACTTATCCATGTTTCAGTAGTATGTTAAAGAAAGACTTTTATAAACTGGAATAAGAAATCGGACCATGTGTGCGATGCCAGATTGCACCAAGAAGAAAGGCAAGGTGTTCCAATGCTGTGTTTGTTGCCACTAGCTTCATATTAAGTGCAGCTCATCATCACCCGATAAGTGTATTTTATGGTTGTCCATGCTAAAATAAAGTAGATATTTGTGCGAATGAACTGATAATGCAGCATTTTGAACTTAAAATGGTCAATGGAAGCATACTGACTTGTTATGAAATTTACATCTATAGAATTTGATAGAGAACTCATTTATGTGTTAGTTTTCTTAGGTTAATGAGTAAATGTCTGTAGACTATATATGTATTTATTTTTATTATGGAGTGTTTGAGAATTCTGTGTTTTTATTGAAAAAACTAGTTTTTGTGTAGTTGTAGAAGTAGTATTAGTAGGTAGTATATAAGGAGGGTGAATAATTAAATATACATGTATAAATACTACCAGTCTGAGTGTTCGTGGTGGTAAAAGTATTATTGTAATTTTATGAAATAATGTGTGCAATATTAAAAGGTATAAGTTGTCTTATACTTGAATTAAAAAATTTCATAACATTTATACACCTGTAAAATTAGCCCGGAATATAAGCTTTCCATGTCCAAATGATCATGTGAGCTACAGCCATCACTTGGCATCTGTTATCGTAGTCGTTATCAGGAATCTCTGGAGTATTGACACAAAATTTGGCATAAATATTACCAAAATGAGAATTTAAAAGCTTGTGATTATTGTAACTATCAGGGAGTCAATATTGACACCAGGACAAATAATGTTGGTCAATATCAATAATAATTTGATAAAATTTAAATATCTCCTCAGAAACATCTACCGTTAATGAACTTATTTTTGGTATGAAAAACAATTTTTATGGTCTCTCTACCAAATTGCATTTGAGGTACCTAAAAGAAATTCAAGATACATCTGCCATGAGCAGTCTTAATTTATTATTTGACCTCATTTGAAAATCATGAATCTGTTGCATCTTGAAAAATCAAGTGAAATGATATAGAGTAAATTTACATGAAACAAAATCTCTTCACAATACGTGTACATGTACAGAAAAATTATTAAGCAACGGAAAACTCTTCTATTGTTGTTCATCTTGTAGTCATCATGAAGTGCTCAACAGAGAGCAATCACTCATCCCTTAAAGCAAGTTTCATATGCATCCCTAAAAGTAAGTTTCATATGGTCATTATAGCCGGGTGAGCAGAATTGATCAGTAAATGTTAGTATTACGTTACACCCATGCATCTTTGTGTAGTAATCAGAGTGGATACAGGTATATAGGGATCACTATGATTGTCTTGATATCAGCAACTCCTTCAGGCTGGAAGTCAGATATGTGATCTAGTTGTTGTGCACCTTGCGTGGAACACTTCAAATTTTGATTTTTACTCATTTTAGAGGCATGCCCAACCGGAATGCTCATTCTGTCTGTAGCTCTATACATTTTCAATACATAACTCCTTCAAAACTGTAAGTTAGATTTGAACAAAACATTCTTGATAAATTGGCATCTGTCATTGTATGAATCTGTTACTCTTCTTATAAGAATATCTAGATCTATGCAGTCTAGTTTGACCCAGATACTTGAATTCAGTATAATTTAATTTAGAGTCTCATTGAGCCAAAGTGCTCATTTGTTTCTGTAGAATTTTTTATCGACAACTCCTTCAAATATATTATTGATTTCGAACCAAATATTCAGGATATCTTGTCCAGCAATGAGGTTATGGACCTTCGCTTTTATTTATGCGATTGATTTATTCGCTTTACATGATAGTTCAAGCAAGCATGATGTGTTCCCAGGAACACCCATCCTTTTTTCTATGACTGCAAAAAATTTGAGTCAATCAATCGATTTTGTGAAATTGTAACACAATGTCCCTTGGTACAAAAACAAATGGAGCGAATGGTTTTATTTATCTTGGCCTGCCTGTTTTTTTTTTTTGTTTTGTTTTGTTTTCTGTTTTGTTAAATTGGGTGCTATCAGTGGTCGACAATATGCTGTGTGCGGCGTAGCTCTTTATTTCATGCATGTAAACTTTAAATCTATTAACAAAGTGTTCTAACGAACACCATCATCCGTTGCCCCAACAAAAAGTTAAAAAGACTTTTTCGTTACATAGACAACACCAGGATGCTCATAAAGTATTTATTCACTCTACCATGGAAAATGGCAGCATGACCCCAGTCTAGTCAAGTGGACAATAATTTTGTAAAAAAAATTCAACTATATGCCATAAAAAAGCACACTAACATGCATTTAAAATCAAATGATTCGTTTTTTTCGGAAATTATTAGCGCTTGATGCCACCAGAGACATATATAAAATTACATTCAATTTTATGTCTCTGGTGCAACTAACAGCTACTTTTCTTGTCATGTTTAAAATTACATCGTTTTCTCTCCCCTCTAAGTGTCATATGTTTCATTTTTTCCTTGCCTTGTTGGACATCGAGAAAACTGCAGTATGGAGTGTTTTTGTATCTTATTTTTATTATTAAAATTACTAATCAATCGTACAGAAAGTGGTTTAGCTTTAAAATGCAATGGCATTGATTACTATTGTACTTTCGATTTCAAGTTTAAAAACGGAAAAGGAACTGGCATTTCTCACGGCTGGTTAATCTCACGACCCCCTGCGTGAAATCCACAAGCCAGACAACCAACCGGAAACGGAACTGGCAGTTTTCATGGGACTGGCAGATTTTATGCTACAACGTATACTGTTGTAAAACTGACATACATGTATTATACGTTGCACACAAGCAGGCGTTTGCAAAACACAAACTTCTAAAGAAAAAAAGTTTAATTTTGAACGTGCAGTATTTACTTTTAAATTCTGGTGCAGTAAAACATTATTTTGGCAATTAATAATTTTATAAGAACTGCTGCGAAATTCTGATACACTAAACTAACTTCGTATTCTTTGTTTTGTTTGCTTCAATTCACTGCACTGCACCAAAGGCTTTAAGCACTGTATATTACTTATATATTCTTCCAAAACAAACTGAAATTGATATAAAATGTTAAGACAGTAAAACTTTATTTTTAACGTAGTCCCGTTTTTTATGGTGAACCTTTCAAACAGCATATTTCTTTTCAAAAGCAAACATTCCCCATGATTAAGAGATTTGCGGACTGCAAATCCCCATTCCTTTTTAAGTATGGCACATATAGAACATGGTAGGTTATTTGTTCTTTAGTCATGTAATTCTTCGTCTTCAAATATTTTGGATTTTTATGCACTGCGTTTTACATCTTTGATTAACTGCAGTTTTTATGTTTGATCTTGTCTTGCCACTGATCTCGCTTGAGGGGGTGAATATTGTTCACCTCTAGTTGAAGACCCTCAGGCGACATCAAGATGAAGACAGGAATAAAAGCCCTGTCCTTGATAAACTGGAGTTTTCTATGTATCGTGTGCGTTTTTGTCACATGTACATTCACTCCATATCCTTTCATTTTTCCTATTATAATTATCACCAAATACGCTCGCAGACACGGCCATCGAAAAAGGGATTTAAAGCGGGTGAAAAAAGTAAAGGGTTGAAGGCTGTTTTTGCGATTTGTCAGTTTTGGTCTTCTGTACACATTAAAAATTAACAAACAAACATAAATGATTTTAACCCTTATTTGTTCTCTATCAGTTTTTAAATATCTTTGAGTAAATGGTCTTCCAAACGTTTAGATTTTTATCTGCACCGAAGAGACATAAGTTGTCGAAATGCGCATATGCAGAAAGTAAATTCACAGTAACCTCGGTATTTAGTTATCTCTGAATTCGCCAGTGCAATAAAACTTCATTTGAGCAAATGTCAAAGAGAAAAATATCAAGTCAAGAACATGTTGCCTTCAGAAAATCGTGCTCATTATAATCCCGAAAACTATAAATACATTTCATAATTAGTCAGCTTTCTGCTTAAATTACATTTAATACTTACTGTTTATTTTGAGGACAATAATGGTTAGGTAAATATTTAACCTGACAGCATAATTGTGGAATCTTTATTTGTTCTACAAATCTACAGACAGAATGCATTAAGATATGATTGACAAACACGAATTTTATGAACTACCCCGATCATTTTTGTTTGTGCATCATTTTGTTAAATTTTGTAAAACATTTTAGTAACGACAGCATTTATGTCTCGTAATTGTTGATATTAGACACTTTTTCAGTTATATCTGTAAATACTGATAATGCATTGATAAAGATACACTACGTTATTGAAATGTCAGGAATGCAAATGAAAAGTTCCTCCGATTCTCAAATACATCCTTGATTAAATCCCATACAATACAATTAATTCAATATTTGGATTTTCTGTAAGTAGACTTTTATTATTAAAAAGTTTGTCTTTTGCAAGAGTTCCAACAAATATGCATATTTTCATGGAGAGAGCTTTTCTATAGAAAACAGTCCGTAGTTTTTTAGGATAAATATTTGAACGTTTAGGATGAAATTATTGTCAGTATTCATCAAAATTAAATTATATGCATTTTGCTGAATGAAACATATTTCCCCTTTCGAAAAGCATTACCATACCACTTTTTTGTTAGGAGGTTCTCTCCCTTGATTAAAACATATTTAAAAAAATATAACCATCAGCAATATAATAAAGTCTTGTTCAGTTAGCTCGGGATGATTTTTTATTTCGGATATAGTTTTACTCTTTTGAATATATTAATATTTATTATAATCGTAAAAAATTTGAATATTTTGCAAAAAGTGTTAAACGAACCTAACTACATGTATGAATAATTATCACATAATATGTTCTTGAGATATCAAAATTCTTCTAATACAGCAAAATTCGAAACACATGCACGTTTCTTCAAACGATTTCAATACTTTGTGGCAAGAGTGTGATCGCACTCTTACAAATCATTTATCCGGGTCATTAACAATTTTGAAATTATTGATAACGTCTTTACTTTTTTAATAAATAAATTGTTACTATTTGAGAAATCTTTGTAAGAATGTTTGTTATTTGAATAAATATGTGTGGCATTTTCTGAAAATTCTTCATTTTTAATTTTGTTATATTAAAAAATAGATTTAACACCATTTATATTCAAACACTATTTTGTGAAACAACAGCAGTAGAATATCGTAGGAACAAGGGAAGTGATGGTCATAAGAATTAAAGTCTAAAGCCATGGCAAAAACGGCAACAGAGAAGAATAAAGACGAAACAAGGACGTAAGACAGCGAAAAGGCACGGAAATAAAAAAAAACGACATTAAGAACTAAAGCACTCATGGTGTGAACTCCCTTGAAAACCGGGAGTGACATCAGGTGCTCTGTTATTGTAAACATGTCCTGCTCCGCCAAGCGGCATCCGTCACACTACAATCTTTGCCAATTTATATCAAAAGATCTAAGTACGAAGCTGAAGTGAATTATTGTGAAACATTTTGAACACCCTTTTGGCTCATGGTTGTAAAAATATGATCCTTACCCTTTTTTTCAATCAATAATAGTGATCTCTCGATAAAAGTCAAGACCATATTCCTGGAACTAACGTTGGCATATGTCTGGAAAACAAATGAAAAATTCCTTCGTTCCTCAAATGCATCCTCGAGTATATCCCGTGCGAAAATTCGCTATTACAAAAGTACAGGTTCAATTATTTCAGTATTTGGATTCTCTTTCAGAAGTCATTTTTAGCTCAACTGGTTATGCCAGGGTGAGCTTTTGCCATTAATTGGCGTCTGTAGTCCGTCCGTCAGTCGCGAGCTCACTTTAAAAAGAATTGTCTTCTGAAACAACTAGGCTAAATAGTACCAAACTTCAGCTGAATCATGAATGGGGTATCTAGTTTCAAATCTGTTATTTCTTATGTCCCAGGTCAAACAACATGGTCGCCGTAACCAAAAATAGAACATAGGGGTAGATTGCAGTTTTTGGCAAATAACTCGAAAAAAGTTACAGATATAAACAATCAGACGCGAAATAGAAATGTTCAACATGACAAGATCTATCCACCATGCAATTTTGACGAAAATCTGGTGACCCATTTTTGAGCTATTGTCCTTTTTCTATGAAATTTTCAAAATTAAACTATGCCAGATAGAGTTTAAGTTTATATTGAAAAAATGTTCAGCATATCAATATGTACCAACATGGCAATTTTGAACAAAATCAAAATACTCACGAAGGAGTAATTGCCTTTTATTAGTAAAATTTGTCGTGATTTTGTATATTTTTTCAAATATTTCAAATACAGTTTGAGATAGAGGTTAAGTTTCATTTGCAAAAATGTTCAGTATATCAAGATATACCAGCATGGAACTTTTTTTTTAGAAAATCGAAGCACTAATATAGGAGACTGACAGTTCGGTTCTCACTTACTTTACTGTCCTTGAATGTCCAATTTCTTGTGATTTTATACCTTTTGTCTTTTATTTCTATAACAGTTTGAGATAGAGGTCAAGTATATATTGCAAAAAAAAGTTTACTATGTCAGGGACTACATTTTTTTGAAAATGGCCTTGTTGTCCAACACCTTCCAAGATGGCCACCAGCAGGAACATAGTTTATCATTTGACCCCATGGGAAAACATTTTCTAAGATCTCATTCTGAAAAACTATTAGGCCAATTGGAAGCAACCCTTTAGTCGGCCCCTTTGAAAAAATGTCCTGCAAGTCCGCATTACATTCAAAATGGGTGCCAGCGGGGAACATAGTTTAACATTTGGCCCCATTGAAAACATTCAAAGATTTTTAATCAAGGCGTGAATTCTTTTCCTATGTTGGGTTATTTTCAGAATATTCTCAAATGTTGTCGAAAATCGTTTAGGGTGGCCTCTGGTATGTGTACTTATTAGAAATAAAAATAATATATGCCATATGTTTTCTGACTTATTAGCAGTCGAACATGGCTGTAAATAGCCTATTGTGTCAATTTTAGCTATTTTACGGTGTTTGAGAAGATGGTACTTCTCAAAGGACACCGAGAACTAAAATCATTTTTTTTGCTGCAAACGTATAAACATTTGCCCTTCAAAATGGCAATAAGTTTATTTTGGTTCTGGAGTTCCTATGCAACGAATTTTACCAAAAACCTACAAAATTGTCAAAATCTTTCAAAATTGCATACAAGTGGCAAGTTCATTGGCTGAGACTTGTAGCTAAATGTGCGAAAATACATTTAAATTGATTTTGTTCTGATAGTGTATATAACAGATGATCTCTTAAAGCAGTTTTAGAGAAAATTTAATGCATTCGCAAAATAAGTATGCTGAAGGAAATAATTTCACGGGTAAATGGCCATACCTCTTTTATCCAAAATTGGTCGCAATTGTTCTTTGGTGGTCCTCTTCAAAAATATGTCCGGCAAGTCAGCACCACTAGCGGGGAACTTAATTTAAGGTGGCCAACTCATCACATTTTTGAATTTGCCTAAGATTTCGGAACTCTCCTGGTTTTCTCCATTTCAATGGCTTAAAAAAATTTGCACACGGACCCTGACTTTTTATTTCACGAATGTCTTCTATTGGTTAATTCAAAACACCTGACTAGTTTTCATAACTTCATAGCTTTTAGACAAAAAAATAGTCCTGATGTTAAACTAAGGGAAAATCCAGAGAAATACATTTCCCGCCAAAATTTTTAATGTCTTGTATCTCCGTAAAAAGCACACGGACCTATATATTCCTTTTTACCATTTCATTAAGTCTTCAATACTTAATCAATTAAAATAGGTTTCAAGAAATCCTTGATATAAGCAACATCAGGAGTGAGCCTCCTTAACATTGTACTCTATGGGAAAACACATTCATAGATCTTCTCCTCTGAGGCTACTAAGCCAATTGGACCCGTGGAATCGAACAAAGTCACAACAGTCCTTAGATGACACCCTTTAAAAAATGTTCCTGCATCACATCCAAGATGGTCACAAGTGGGGAACATAAAACAATTGGACCAGATGGGGAAGCATTCACAAAAAAATTTCTCCTCTGAAACAACAGAGCCAATGGAATCCAAACTTGCTCACAACAGTCTTTGGATGATCCCCTTTAAAATATGTCCGGTAAGTTTGCAGTTCATCCAAGATGGCCGCTAAAAGGGGAACTTACTTTAACATTATATCCTATGGGAAAACATGTTTCATGATATTCTCCTCTGATACTGTTAGACCAATTGAAACATAATTGAGTCGCAATTGTCCTTGAGGGTTTGTGACTTTTTGGTTCCTATTTAAATTGGTCCCTATCAAAAAAGGTGACCGGAAGTCTTTACCATATCCAAATTGGTTGCCATCAGGAAATATAGTTAAATTTTGAAGCAAATACATTAAGATTTGTTAACATACTTGAAAGGAGGCCCTTTATTATAATTATTTAGGTTATTTTGACTGTCTAGGTCATCAATGGCCCAGATGAGTGATACAGGCTCTTCAGGGCCTCATGTTAATGATTGAAGTTGAAGTGGTTTCTTTATTTTTAAGATTTACTTCTATTTGAATTCCTAGTATGCATATCTAATGGGGAGAGATTTTTTTTGGGGGGAAAAACAGTCCAGTCCATAAGATTTTTCGAATTGATAAAACTAGTATATTTAAGGTAAATAGACACTAATGTTCATCTCCATGAGATTTTGTTAAAAGTCGGCTCAACTGAAGAACTAATCATACTTACTTGAAATCTGTAATAAAAAGTATGGGTCACCATGCTTGATTTTTCTAGAACTGATGTAAAAGTTTGCTCACTTTTAGTCATTTTGTCGTCTGTTTTTACATAGAATGCACGGGAAAAATATGAAAAGGCAATTTTCAGCTTAATAAAAATGAACCTTTTTTCCATGAGAATTTTATATGTTTTTGTAAATAGATAGTTTATGATATGATCTCTTGGTTGCGACGAAAAAATGTATATGTCACCATGCTTTTAACGGAGATATTTTACAAAATTTCCGTAATAAACATTATTTACGGGAAAAGGGAGTTAATTCGCGGCAAAATGGTCTAGATATGACGTTTCATATTAGTCAATCAATTATGACGTCACAAAGGAAAACTTGTCAAAGGACTGTTCCGGCAAGGAAATCAAACCAAACCTGTATTTGACTTGTATTTTTCTAATGCGCGATTACACTGCGCAGCGTAACAGTGTCTATCTACCTTAAACTTTTACGGAAAACTCATTGTCAGTATGCATCAAAATAAAATTATGTGAATATAATACTGAATACTAGTAACACAAATTCTCCCTCCGAAAATTTATATGGTGGTAGGTTATCTCCCTTTATTTAATAATATTTTTTATAAAACAGGACCATCGGTTATATAATTATGTATCTTTCAGCTAGGTCTTGTTGTATTACTATTTCCAATATATTATGCTGTTTGAAATAATTTTTGTATTAATTAAGCTCATTAACTCTTCCAATATTTAAAAAAAAGTATGAAATAATCTACCCATAAAATAATTATTTCACGAATTACGAAATACCAACTTGTTTCCTTAGATTATAATACATGTACTTTTGCAAGAGCGTTATCACACTCCGAAATTCTATTTTTAACACATTCTTCAAATTTCTAGTGACATTTATTTGCTAATGACGGTTTCTTCTTCTGTTTTTGGCTTTACTACCCGAGTGCCATCGGTGTCCTATAAGAAGCAGGAGATGCTTACTTCGCCAGAAAACCTGATCTCATCCCAAGTTTTCTTTGGTCCGAGTTATTTATCTTTTTGTTTTCTTATCTGTACCCTACTCATCTGATGTCTTTGTTTTTTTTTTTGTTTCTGAAGTTGATAATGTCCTTGGATTATTCGTTTTTAGTTCGGTTCCCGCTTACCTTCGTTCCAAAGTGAGGGATAATCAATAATTTATCATCATTATAAGAACAGTAAAACTTATAAATGTGTCATTCGCGATCCTACCCAATAATTATGTAGCGACTTTTGCTGTTTTGATATATGTGTCGCTTTGAACATTCTCGAATCAAATTCTGAATGAAATATCTGTAATTGGCACATTTAGTAATTATAAAAATCTTCGGTTATTAATTTACAACGTTTTAATTAAATTACACCAGTTATGCAACAGACTAATAACCAATTCATTTATATGCAGCGCTTTCAATGCATAAATGCACAGTAAGAACATAATATCAATATTTGTCGAAAACAAACACAATCAGAAGTTTGATTTCTACCAACAAAATGAAATGGACAATCCGCGGAAAATATAACAGAAATCAACAAACGTCTATAAATGAAAATGACAACTTTCATTACACGCCTTAACTTATCAGACACTTATGAATAGCAAATAAAAATCACATCTTCATTTGTTATGTATTTCGAATACATAAAATTTTGGAACGAACAAGCAGCACTTTTTACTGCCAAAATATATTATTAAACCACAAAATATCGGTATAAGTATCTGTGAAAAATAATTATAACAGCGCTAAAATGTAAATAGATGGTAATTTTACAGCGAATTTTCGCCCATTCCAAAGAGCTTTGTCAGGCTAATTATAGCAATGTACGTGTTTGCATGTGCAATAAGAAAAAACGGTGGTTCTATCACAGCCTCAATAAAAAAATTGTTCTTGTTGATATAGGAAGCTAGAAAATTACTAAATAAAAAAAAATAAAAATAACATTAAAATACTTGAAAATACCAAGACGTTAACAAAATAGTTTTACGTTGAAAAATATTCTTTTCATTTTTTGTTGCTATTACATTTGGCCACGTTCGTTAAGACCGGCGGCACCTGAATCGGTTTTCAGGGGCTTCGGATACAGAGCTGACGAGCGCGTCCCCAGTTGGTGGATAGGAGAATACCCTTTCTCTAATTCTTATGCTGTTCTCGTCAATTTAATTCCATAGGAGATCAAAGTATTCTCCGACATGTGCAAAAATTGATCTCGTGATTTCATTGGATATTGAAAAGGTCAAGAACTTATCTTCAAATAGCAAAATATACCTTAAATACACTTATTTGGAGTCTAAATAAATGTAACAAGTATTTTCTCGACGAATACGTTGTTTATTGGTTTTGAATCACCTATGAGAACTTTGTTTTTGTTGATTTCCATACAATGTAAATTTCATTTCCGGTGATATCGCAGCATTAATTGTAGAGACCCACGATGGGGAAGAATTTAAAAATCATGAAAATGACATTAGTCTCTGAATAAGAGAAACTATATGTCTATAATTTTTGCTCTGTTTTCACGTTTCCTTTAAAGTGGAAGAAATCGTTTCTCCTCTCGAGAGAATGTTGTTCTCGGTAAGTGATTGGTTGAAATTCAATTACATGTATGACGTCAAATATTTTTGCCGTTTTCCGACTTTACCATTGTGACGCCATGAAAAAAGGCGACAATGCCTGATGAGGTCACGCTCAAAGGACACATTTATTTCAGATTGTCGGAAAAGAGGTCAATTTCTTTTCCAAAATCTCCTTGAAATCATTAGACAAATAAAATCCACAACCGTATCTCGTGAGAAACGACATTTCTACAATCTCGATAGCTGAATTTTCAAATATTTTAAACGCTCGGCAAGCCTCGCGTGCGTCATAAAAAAATTGAAAATTTAACTATCTCTAGTGTGAAAATATCGTTTCTCACTCGATGCATTTTGGGATTCTATATGTCTATTCGGGGTAGTCAGGTTATAATACGGAAAGCCTGAAAGCGAACTACTGTAGCCAAACTGTGGAAAAACACCACGCTTCATGCAGTAAAAAGACCAGTTCTTTATGTTTCTAAGGAGAGCAGAGTCATTGGGTCTCGTATAGAGGGCTAAATTTCCCGTTCCCACCAATTTCGCCCCTTTTCCAGTTGCAATCAAAACTCGTCCTGGTTGTACCATCCAAATTATTTTGTTCTTCTTTACACATTTTACGAATGGATGTATTTTTTCTTATTGACTAACTTGTTCTCGTCCTGCCATAGCTAAGATATTGCTTACTTGACATTAAACTCGAACTAATCAATGAATCAATCGTTAAGACCGTTAGTTTCTAAAGTACAGAGCTTCCCTAAAAAAATGTTTTCCTCAAATCTCTTGTAGAGCTATACCATTGACCGTTTACTTATGCAGTCAATGTTTTCATCAGACTTATGCATTTTATTTGATTGCCAAATTACTTCGTCAGGTAGCGATTTTTTTTACTTGTAATTCCTCTAGATAAGCACTATTTTCCTTATATATCAAGCAATCGTTGTAGTCTTGTCACTGTGTCCAAAGTGCGACTCGAGAATTTCCTTATATTTGTCAATGGATTTAATTCATATAAACGAGACTCGATTAAGTGCCCTATTTAAGTAAAGGTGCACCTTATTACAATCAGGTTGTTATTGACGTAAATAAGCACTTAATCGAGTCGCATCTATACAAATTAAATGCCATGACATAAATAAGTTTCTCGCGTCGCACTTCGGACCAAGTGGTTGTCGCCATTTACCAGTTACACCATGGATGGCAAGTGGTGGTCTACATATTACGCAAAATACGCATACAAGACAAAAAAGTTACAAATGAAAACATTAAAATATACAAAGACTTGCCAAAAATACGCAATTAAAATGTCTTATTTTAAAACTTTACTAACATTGGGTGAAGTTATAGATTTTAAATATGTGTCCATAGGACACGGATGCTCCGCCAGATATATATCAACAAACAGGAAGTAGATGAGTGACGAACTTGAAAAGGGAAGACAGGGTACAAGTCATCATAGCTAAGTTTCAGACAAGATATCAAATCATTACGGTACTACATACACAAGCTGAGAAATCCTTGACAAAAATCTCAATATATGACTATAATGGGGAAAAATCAAAGTTATCGGCAAATAGGAAGTAAATAAGTGACGGACTTGAAAAGGAGAGACACTGTACAACTCATCATACCAAAGCTTTCGACCAAACATAAAATCATTACTGCTTACACAAGCTGAGAAATCCAATTTTTTTTTCGCACGTACGTACGGACGGACGGACGTTAGTACAAGGGTAAAACTTAATGCCCTCGTCGCCAATTGCGAGGGCATAATGGAAATAACTTGCAATAAATATTCCTTAAACTGGATCACTGCACGTCAAGTTTATATTTGGAAATCGTCTGGAAATGCACTTAATATTAAATGATGGATATGTATCTGTCTAGTATATTACCCCTTTCAAACTTACTTTTTTCCAGATAATTCACTAGAGATTTGTCAGTTCTGTGTACCTAACGATGTTATATTATTTTGTCTGGAATGGGTGAAAAGAAATTGGATGCATTCATTGAATGTTATCATTTGTATAAAGTCATCATTATTGTCATTACTTTTTAAGTTACACATTACAAAAGAACATTCTCTATATGTATATAACAAATTTTCTACTGTCAATATGTGTTTATATATTAAATTACATTTAGCAACTATGCTGAGGGGTTTGTTAAATGAACGTATCCTGAAATAAGATATGTCGTAAGACAAGACTTTGTCCTAAGATATATCTTAGGATAGTCTTTAGACTTACGACGAAAATTGGACTTAAGACCATTGTTAGCTATATATCTTAGCTATGATTGGTCTTAAGATACTTTCATTCAACAGGCCCCGGTCCGGAATGCGTTTCTGTTGAACAAATAATTTTACTCATTGAAATGGAATATTTTAACGAGTGGATGTATCACCCCTTTAATGTAAACAGCATCGGTAGGAACAAGTCGGAAAATTGAAATGAATCTCGGTTTATTTATGAACATGAATAATAATAAGAAAACGTCTTTTTTCGGAAAATGTTAACTAATTTTCAAAATTGATTATGCTACAAGGCTTACTATATTAAAATAGTGTTTGTTCTATCAGTTACGATCTGATATTAGACCAGCGTTGTTACTTTTAACACTATAAAAATTACAAGTAAGCGGAACAAAGTTTCACTGGACATTGCTTTCGACCACTGAATTTGCCCGAGGGAACCCCGGGATATAGAAATAGAACCCAATATTCCAGGCTGCGGGGTAGAGCCCCCAAAAAACTGCATGCCCGTGGTTGTGTGGGATGAATAAATACACAACACATCTTTCGGATGGGATGTAAACTCAGGTCCACGTGTTGGGAGAAATGTCAATCTTCCTGCACATGAAAGAATCTTTGTATCAAGCTCGTTTTGAGTGGTCGGTAGGTGATCGGCTACAAGGCTAAATTTCCCGCCGTTTCGATTTTACCCTACTTTTTCCGGTGGCAGTCAGAATTTCCCGTCAAATGACCCTTTCCATACCCCCCAAAGTGATAATTTATTGACAAACTTGTTGTTGTCTTGGTATAGTTGAAATAGTGAAGAGAAGATGTTAAACAATATTAAATCAATCAATCACACTCCACAACTGAGATCCATAAACTCGAACAGGTGCAGAGGAGAACTGCTCGGTTTGTCCACAACAATTATAGAGATCGCACACCGGGATGCCTTTCCCATATGGTACAAACCTTGAAATGGCAACCACTTCAACAACTCCGCTATACCAACCGACTCATCTTCATGTATAAGATCACACATGAGATTGTTGAAGTACAGACTGATGTCATCAGAACCGGGGACAGAAGGACAAGAGGTTCCAACCGCCTATACCAACCAGTGGCACAGAATGATGTATACAAGTTCTCCTTTTTCCCTCGTACCACCAGGGAGTGGAACCTTCTGCCAACCTATATGTACGTCACCGATGCAGACAGTCTAGAGGAGTTCAGGGGTAGGATCCAGCGACTACTATAACCCTCTACGCATACTAGTGACAGAAGCAAGTGTATATAGTTTTAGCCATGTAAATACAGTTTCTTTGATTGTACATAAAGCAGAGCTTGCTAGGTACTCGTCTGTTCCCGATGGCCTGTGGAGTTTTATCAACAGGACACTCGCATTCAACAATTGAATCCAGTCCTTTATTGGAAGAAGAAGAAGAATCAATCAATCGACCACTGAATCATATCATATAAAATGCCAACGTTTCTAGAGTTACAATCATATGGTTTCAAACAATAATTTTCAAATTCTTACTTTTGCTTTAGGGCTAGAGATACTATGATGCACTTAAAGAAAGAAGCGAGGACAAAAGTGTAAAACCATTACATTGTAGACATAATGTAACATCTTCCTGTTCCCAAATAATAAACTAAAATGTCAATTCGAAAGAACACAATTTTTATTGGAGACCATCAACGAAATAATGTGACAAAGTTTGATTCCAAATGGCTAAACGATTTAAGGATAGATCTTTGAAAGGTATCATGCGTTAAATGGTTTCGATTGGCCCAGTAAGTTTGGAATAAATCTTGTAATGAGCGTTTTCTTAATGTTTTATTTAGATAGCTTCAAACAAGGATTATTTCAATCATGCTTGGTTCTATTAATGCTTTACACTTTTTTCTAAAGGGTCCAAGGTTTACTTATCTTTGCTAAAGATCATATCGGATTATATGCGGATTTGCTCAATGGTTTCATAAAAGATCTTTGACTAAAAAAATGACGAAAGAAAACGGACAAAGCTAAAAACTCACCTAATCAAAAAATCATTTTGAAAAAGAAAAATAGGTCATTCTGTGAGAAAACAGCTTGTTTAGTTTCATATTGTCAAAATTCTAAATAATTTCCAAAAGCCAAGTGCCTTTGTGCTACACATATTCTAGGAGACCAAACGAAATAAAAAAAAAATACTATAAAAATTAGATCGATTCACTTAACTAAAATATTCCACTGTAGTCTGTTTATTTCATAATAAATATAAAGAAGAGAAAATTTAGAAAACTAATAACGAGCATCTGATTCAATTATTTCACTGCAATTGGTATAGACGTGGTATATTCTTATAACAAATTTTAAGAAATAAAAGAAAAATAAGAGCAATAATTTATTCTAATACTGTACTGTACTGTAGACAGTGTGTCTATAAGAATAAGATGAAAAAGAAACGAGAAGAGAAAAGAAACAAATAAGTATTAATTCACTGTGTCTATTTTTTCAAAAACACCAAAACAGAGCGGAAACCTTCAACTGTCAGATTCCTTGTGAGTTGTTTGTGTTTTTCTTGGAATTTTTCTGAAATTCTATATCTTGCGCAGTTGATATTTTGTGGCTTCGTGAAACCCTCTGAAAATTCCAATGTCTGCTTTTGTATAATCCAATAATTGATCTTAGACAACATCACCCTGTGGTATCAGATATCAGAGTTAAGAAGCCTTGTTATGTGCTTTTTAACTAATTCAATAACAATATTCTTATGTCGTATTACGATTTCGGGTTAAAAACCCATTTGTACATGAAACATTATATCCTAAAAAGCTTAATTTTAACTATCATTTCTTTCTATCGTTAGAGAAGTGAAGGGTAGATTATTGAGAGCTAGATGCTCCAAAGTATATAAATCACCTGCATGGGCGTCACTTGTACAATTATAATCCGACTGATCAGTACCCCAAAACATACTGTACGTTTTAATAATAAGATTCAGAAAATTACAACGATAACGGAAAAGGGAGGCACGTTCTATTACGGGCTTCTCCCTCGGGAACCGTTCTTATAGTGTTGTCTGGTGCGTAAAGGGCACGAGTCGTCTGAGCCGTTTTTCCGGCGGTTCCCGATAATTTATTTAGTACATTACAGAAAAATAAACGGACTGGAACGGAGGCAAAGTATAGTAAACCGGAAGTCTCTTGAGGTATAGTCCTGTCGTCAAGTATAGTATCCCGCTGTCAAAGTTTAAATAAAGTGACGTCAGAATATTCAATGAAATCATAGGATTTTTACCTGTTATGTACAAAATCTATTGAGGCTTTGAACTCAACGCTTTTTTAAAATTTAGTACATTTTGTATTTCACAATTCCATCGGCCGAAATGAATATTTTGAAAGTAAAAATACGCACCTAGTAATTTATCCGAATAGTTTTTGTTTCATTGGATATATAACTGTAGAATTTATTGTATTTTAAATATTTTATTTATCAGAACAAGTTAATTACTTTAAAAATGAAACAAGGATGAATTGAACAACACTTACTTTGATTTTTGACTGGCACAGGAAAACAGAAGAAATGGGTAGGGTCAGGAAATTAAGCCTTCTATACGATGCATAGTTCGCCTGTTTTTTCTACAGCATGAATGGTAGCGTTTGTCCACACAATTTGTTAATAGTTCGTGGCCAGGCTTTACGTATTATGACTTCCTCAGATAGACAGGGTCATTTCCCCAAAACAACACACTGTAATGCACTAATCCAGATATAGAGAGTTTATTATATGTTTTGTTTTTAAAGCAATAAAATAGTTTTAAACAAAAATACATTACTGACAGAAAACAAATAGAGAACCAAGTCTTAGCGAAAAAAATAAACCGGTGTTTTTTGGTCAGAGAATTGACTTGTTATTGACCCATAACGCCTTTCACTGCCCAATTTTGTATTCAACACAAGATCGAATTTCTAAAGTGATTCGGTTTTGGCCATTATTGCTTTTAGATTAACTGTCATGATCATCTGTTGTCTTTATCCATGTTTTTATTCAATTTCTAAAGAGTTATTTTTGACTGACAAGTAGCACGAAGACAATTCATTATTGTAAAAATCACACTTTTATTATATCTATTATTCACTACATCAACAAAAGTAATTTCGAAAAACGTAAGATAATCTCCCTCCATTACAGTTAAATCAAGAACTATTTTGAGGTCCACAATCAGTTCTTATTTTCTTGTTTTTGGATGCTAGTGGTCCTCATCTTCGCGAGCCAAGGCTTACGATCCGCCTACCTTCAGGAGTAGGAGGATCGTAACCCTTGGCTGGAAGAGGAGTAGGCGGATCGTAGGCCTTAGCTCGCTAAGATGAATGATCCTGTAACTTGCCGAAATATCCCCAAGTCCTTTAAAATGTTATTCAATAATTAAAATAAGTAATATCGGGTATAAATAGTGAGCTCCGTTTAATGTATTGAAACCTTTACTTAAACTAAAGTAATAGTAACTTCGATATTTTGATATTTATTACCACTGGGCCGATGCCTCTGCTGGTGGACTGTTAGTCCCTGAGTGTATTCATCAACCCAGTAGTCAGTACTTTGGTGCTGACCCGAAAACCAATTTTATTTTGAAACTTGCAATATCTAAATTTTACAAAATGTTGTTTAAACTAAGGAGTATCTCCCTCATGCATAGCACTGGCCTTAGCCGAATTTTGGCTTTTCTATTTTGATCCTATTGATTATTTGTTCTCTATCAGCTTTTACACGTTTTTCGGTTAATGAACTTCCAAATGTTTTGATTTGATCTGCACTGAAGAGACATGCGTTGTCAGAATGCGCATATGCAGAAAATAAATTAACAGTAAATTCGGTATTTTGTTATTTTAAACAGTATGGGAACTCCGCGGTGCTATATATAGAAAAAATGAAAGGATATGGAGTGAATGTAGATGTGACAAAAACGCACACGATACATAGAAAATTCTACTTAATCAAAGACAGGACTGTTATTCCTGTCTACATCTTGATGTCGCCTGAGGGTCTTCAATCAGAGGTGAACAATATTCACCCCCTCAAGCGAGATCAAGAAGGCCCCTAGCGTGCACAAGCGGTATTCTTCACAAAAATTATATCAAGTTCACTCCTTTGCTCCCAACCCGCCATGGAGTGCCAACTTGGGCGATGAACAGGGTTATCCAGCTGAAAGCACCAGGGTTACAAGAAGAGAATAAAAATGTTGAGCGACATCGATCGCAGCTTTGAAGTCCTCGCGATGACTTCAAGATGAAGATCAACAACAAAAGTGTTATTCCGTAAACGCATCATGCATTTGTAGTTATTTTTACTTTAGTTTTGGTTTATCAGATTTTACAAACTTTTGGTTTATAGGCATCCAAAAAGAAAAAAAAACTCCCCTTTTAACCGAAAAGAATATCTCTTTTACAGCATGAAAAAGTAGAAAAAAAACAGTTCCCGTATTAAGAAACAGAATTGTTATCTCCAGAGAAGAAATATTTGTACAGCAGAAAGTACAAAAGCAAGAAATAAGAGTTTGCGATGGACACCTTTTTATCTATCAAAATACGTTAATTTGAATTGATTGCATAGAGTTTATGTCTCAGTATTGTAAATATTGCTACAGTTTAGCACCATCCATTTCTACTACCGGACAATGCGTGTCGCAGATTTGGATTGCATGCCAAATCCCGATCGACGCACTGGTTTACTAAAATAAATGTGTTTTTAAAGGCAAAAATAACAAAAAAATAACAAAAACAAAATCAACGGTACAACAAAGAAAAAATGAGACACAGAAAAAAAAATTGAAAGTGACCAACATATTACAGGAATATAACATTTATGCACCCGAGATTTAATCTATAACGTAAGCGTTCTCAAATGACAAGATTCCCTGCAAATTGCGGGAGGAAATTCATAATTAATGGTGACTTATTATATCCCCATGTATGATTGATAGTTCAGAACGTTTTTTTTTATTTCCCAAAACTCAAAAGGCAGCTTTATAACCAGTTCAAATGACAGCAGTACTACATGTACATCTACAACAACTGATTTTTTTCTGCAACGACGGCCATATATTACCGACAGAACAAAAAATGTGGTTATTACAAAAAAAAAAAAA
>MJUU01053078.1:0-12187 GCA_002080025.1 Modiolus philippinarum | reverse complement strand
GTAAAAATGATCAGCATGGCAAGATCTACCTGCCCTGCAATTTTGAAGAAAATCTGAAAACCCATCTCGGAGTTATAGCCCCTTTTCCGTTAAATTTTCGAAATTTTTGCATTTTTTATTTTTTATTTCAAAAAGTGTAACAGATAGAGGTCAAGTGTAAAATGCAAAAATGTTCAGCATATCAAGGTCTCTACCCACCTCGAAATTTTGAAGAAAATCCATAAACCCTTGTAGGAGTTATTGCCCTTTTTTCACCGAATTTTTTAAATTTTCGTATTTTTCATCTTTTATTCCTTAAACTATAGAAGATGAACGTCAAGTGTAAACTGATGAAATGTTTGCCATGCTTTGGCGACTTCAAAACTGATGTTGAAAATTGTTCCTTGACCGCCATTTTCAAAAATGGCTGCCCCAAAAAAGGCGGGAAAATTCAACATTGTCCGATTTCAATGAAATTTGGTTTCCAAATAGATATTGATGTTGCGACTTCAAAACCGGTGTTGAAAATTGTTCGTTGACTGCCATTTTTAAAATGGCCGCCGAAAGGCGGGAAAATTCAACATTGTCCAATTTCAATGAAATTTGGTTTCCAAATAGATATTGCGACTTCAAAACCGGTGATGAATTGTTCGTTGACCGCCATTTTCAAAATGGCCGCCAAAAAAGGCGGGAAAATTCAACATTGTCAGATTTCAATGACATTTGGTTTCCAAATAGATATTGATGTTGCGACTTCAAAACTGGTGTTCAAAATTGTTCGTTGACCGCCATTTTCAAAATGGCCACCAAAAAAAGCGGGAAAATTCAACATTGTCCGATTTCAATGACATTTGGTTTCCAAATAGATATTGATGTCGCAACTTCAAAACTGATGTTAAAAATTGTTCGTTGACTGCCATTTTTAAAATGGCCGCATAAAAAGGCGGGAAAATTCAACATTGTCCAATTTCAATGAAATTTGGTTTCCAAATAGATATTGATGTTGCGACTTCAAAACCGGTGTTGAAAATTGTTTGTTGACTGCCATTTACAAAATGACGTCCCGACTTCAAAACTGGTGTCGAAAGTGGTCCTTAGCAAGAACGTTTTTTGTCAAAAAAAGCCCAACAAAGAAATATAGTAAAACATGATCAGACTTTAAAAAACAGTTCAAGATATTGGAGGTATTCGAGCTACATAAGTTTGAGAAACTGAAGATCAACTGTATAACTTACAATGTTTCCTTGATTAAGGCAACTGAAAGCCAGGTGAGCGATACAGGCTCCTGGGAGCCTCTGGTTTGGTCAACAGATGATAGCGGTTATGATAATTACTGGGGCCGAAGTGTGTATTGAGAATTTCCTTATTTATGCAAATGACATTTAATTTCTATAGATGCGACTCGATTAAATACCTTATTTAAGTCAGTAACAAATTGACCTCAAAAAGGTGCACATTGACGTATATAAGGCACTAAATCGAGTGGCATCTATAGAAATTAAATGCCATTCACGTAAATAAGGAAATTCTCGATACGCATTTCGACCCCAGTGATAATAGGTTGCCTGTTAATTTTATGTTTGTTGACAATTCCGCATTCATCGGTAATTAGAACATTAATGTAGCTTTGCTCGACTTTTAGCAACAAATTCCACTCCAACCGAGCTAGGAGCCGTCTTGAACTCATTCTGAGCTTTAAGCAAAACTCATTTTCGAATGGGTCATACTGACTTCAGGAAGAAGAAAAACAACAAATCGCTGTCCTATTGCTTCTTTTTACCATGTATTTTGTAGAGACTTTGTAACATGTGCATTTACTCCTTATCCTTCAATTGATAATTGAGTGTATAACATTTCAGATATTTTATGCAAGGTTATGGAAGCTTTAGCTAACGTATTAAGAAGACTACATTGTATTTCATATTGTGGCATTCTAATATAAACAAACAGCTATTTGTATAATGTTTTACCTAATTCCTTTTCTCTTAGGACTTAAAATTAGGACTTAATGACGTTCAATTAAAAACATGTTATGTTTTCAAAGTAGACTTAAATGCATTTTAAGTTTCTTTATTGTCATTAATGACCCTGCATTCAGAGACTACAATTTTTGGCTCTGATATCTATATTACCATAAATGTCGGAGTTCATGAATTTGAAGAGTGTAACAAGTACATAATTTTTAATTTTAAAGAATTTTCTGTCTACCAATTGAAGTGAGGAAATCCGTGTTGATATATAATACAGTTAAGAATATACTGAATAAATACATTCTTACATTAGATATTATTCTATTGCTTAGCAAATACTGACTATATAAACAATTTTTAAAGTATGAATGAGAATAACAATATGGCTCAGATACAAGATTAGTTTCAGGCTATTAAGTGATGCCTTTATAAGTTCTTTTGTCTGGTATTTACGTTTTTGGCTAAATCTTTGTGGGATTCACTACTATCACATTTTGCCTTTTCTTAGAAATTGAACTGCTATTGATACAAATATTACTGAGAGTAAGGACCGAATTTATTTTTTAAATAATCTACTACGTACGTTTTCGTGACGTTTTCAGATTGTGATACATTGTAAGCAGATGTTTTTCCTAAAAAGTAACCACTATTATACATATGTTTAGTGAAATTAGACAACAAATTGCGCAAGTTAAATAATAAATATTGTAAATATCCTTTACAAAAGCAAATGTACGCGAATTGTAACGTTCGAGAAAATGTCTAGACTTATCTGACTTGGTTTCAGTTTCACCATTTACATTATTCAAAGATGCACTTTTTGATAATGTTTATCTGAAGACTTCAGAATGGAGGTAACGTTCATGTCTTTAATGACGCCATTACAAAGACACAATAGACGAATTAGAAATATTACTTCTTTGCCCTGAAATTGTCCAAAAAGTGATACGAAAATTTTAAATGCAGGGACACCTGCTATTTTTGAGGGAAGTGGTTGAAGTTTTGAGTGCGTTTAATATGATTGATCCCATTTCAGCATTTTTTAAAAATATACACATGACTTTTAAATCAATTGGTTTAATGAGATATCTCGCCATTTTATATTATTTGCACATTAAAAAGTTTATGTAGAGCTGTAAAATGGAAACATTAATAAAGTAAAAAAAATACAGACAGTAAGAAATTTACAGAGGAGGACCAAGTTTGCAAGCCGTAGAGTGTTTGTTTAATGCAATGGAAAATCAGATCAGGTGAGAATAGCAAAATACTGCAGTGGAACCTCAGAAAGCCGGCCTCTGTCGGGAATAAAGAAATCGACCGATTTTAAGAGGTTCCAGTTCTGGAGATTTTCAATCTGAGCATAAATACCGGAAGTGTATCTTTGATCTGTGAGGTCATTTTAGGCTGTGAGATAACTTTTCAGTATATTTTCTTGCATTCTTGTAAATTTCAATCAATATTGCTAGTAATCTGTTCAAATACAGTTATTTATCAAGGAGATGACAAGATATATGTCACATGTTGAAAAAAATTGGTCGCTTTTCTTGTTCGCGAAAAAGTCGTCCGGTTTTCAGAGATGAAGTTTAGAAGAAAATATATGTTTGGGACAGGAATTTGGAGAGGTCTGTTTTCAGAGGAAATTCTAACTTATTCCGGATCGAAACATATCGTTCGGTTATGGAGGGATCCGGTATTTAGAGGGGTAGGTTACAATACAATATACAATACAAGAAGCTATAAGACGATAGGCAAAGATGTTTATATACTTTTGCGTAATGGTTAAAATATGCAAGTAGGTTCTTGAACACATTGCATGTGTTGTATATGTTTTCAGTTTCAGATGACTAGGCTTTATGGGGTTAATAAGATATGCCCCCTCTATATTTAAGTTATGATGAACTTGTTCTTGAGAGAATATCTCACACTATCGAACTTTCAAATGTTTGCATTTTATTTTTTTGTAATTTCATAAGATATTATGACCCTTCTGCCTATAGCGCTCTCATCTAACGATTTTATTATACCAAATTTTCTTGAAATTTACTCGATGACTGCCTTGTGGTTTTTAATATGTTGTCTTCTACCAGTCAATTTTCTTGCAACGGATGAAAACGGTTGTGAAACTACTTTACCAGACGATCCCGTGGATAATAAAGAGCATGGATTTAGCTCTGCTCCACATTTAGCAATGAATTCTGCTCGAACCGATGCTAGGGCCGTGTTGAGCTCTGCTTGAGCTATAAGCAAGCTCATGTTGAGAGCCTAATAGTGAAGAACAACAAATCGTTGTTCCATTGCTTCCTTCAGTAGAGACTTTGTCAAATGTGCATTTACTCCATTGTAAATTGAACGTTACATCTTTCAGATATTTTTGCAAGGGCAAGAGACAGTCTTAGCTACATAAGGAAGTAGACTACAAATGTACATTGTTTTTCATATTATGTCATTATATTTTACAAATGAGATTTTTGTATGATGTGTTACATAATTCATTTTCTCTTGTGACTTAGGACCTGTAGAATTAAGTTCATGTCGTCCAATTAAAATCATATTATGTTTTCAAATTAGACTTGAATGTGTTTTAAGTTTCTTCATTGCCATTAATGACACTTCGTTCAGAAACTTCAATTATTGTCTTTAATATCTTATATTACCATAAAAGTCGAGGTTGATGAATTTGATGAGTGTAACCAGTGCGTAATAATTCATTTCAAAGTTTTTTCTCTCTCGAAATTGAAGTAGGATAATGTGTGTAGGTATGTAACATAAAAATAAAAAAAATAAAGATTATTAAAGTGAATGAAAAATTCACACATTAGACATGCAAATATGATCTAGCTTTTCAAATACTGACTACATTTTATTTAAACAATATTCACAGTATGAATGAGAATAACATGGCTCAGATACAAGATGATTTCTGGGCTCTCTGGCTGTCTGGTGAGGCCTTTATAAGTTCTTTTGTGTGGTGTTTACATTTTTGGCTAAATTAATGTGGGATACTCTCCTATCATATTTCCCCGATCCAGGGGTTCAACCTAATTGGTTAGAGCAAAATCGTTTCTGTATCTATTTGGGTTATTAAGAGCATTTTAGTCAATAAAAATGTTCCTAATCGGCATTTATTATAAAATTGAAACTTTTTCATTCAATATGTGTTCAAAATATTAAAATTTTCAAAAGTTAGTGAAGAAAAAACCGTTTCGAAAATATCGCCGAAGTTCAAAATGTGGGTCGTTGATGTTTTTCTTCAATAGCTTTCGAAATCTTACGTATTTTGAACAAATATTGACTGAAAAGTGTGAATTTATTTTGTTATTGCCGAAAAGTAACATTTTTAGCAATTTAAACGTTCTTAATAACTTAAACTCATACACAAACGATTTTGCTCCAACAAATTAGGACTTCTCCAACCAATTAGGTTGGACCCCTACCAATCTAAGAAATGAAACTGCTATTGATACAAATATTACAAATATTATTATTTTTCAATATCAACCACATACGTTCTCAGACTGTGAAACATTGTTAGCAGATGTCTTTCCCTAAAAAGTTACCAATTTTATACGTAGGTTAAAATGATAATAGACAAAGTACAGCGCCTGTTAAAATAGTAAATATTATAAATATCTTTTACAAAAGCAGATGTCGTGACACTCCGGGAAATGTCTAGACCTATCTTACTTGCTTTCCATTTTACGACTGATATAAATCAAAGATGCACTTTATGGTGAAAATTAATCCAAAGATTTTGAAATGAAGGTAACGTTGATATTTTTAACGACATCAGAACAAAGATTTCCACAAAATATTACACAATCTACGAATTAGAATTCAAACTGTTCTTCATTTGTCCTGAAATTATCCAAAGGTCCAGACGAAAATTTCAAATGCAGGGAAACTTGCTTGTTTTGAGGGCTTTTTAGAAGGCTTAATATAATTTCTCTCATTCTCGACATTTTACATGATTTTTAAACCAATGAGTGTAGAGAGATATCTCGCAATTTTATATTATTTGCATATTTAGATAAGTGCAGAGCTGTTTAATAGAAACACAAATAAAGTATAATGAAAGAATGTCTGTCATTTATTTTGGCTTCTTTTTCAGAAATAATATCTTTGAGCTTGAATATATATCGATTTTACAAAGGGTGGGCCCTTTATGTTGCATATACTGATTTTACCACGGGTTGACCTTTTAAGCCGATTATTTTACCCTAAGCGACAGCCAACCCGCGGTTAAATCAGCATATATTCAAGATCCCAGGAATTATTTTGATTCTAATAGGACATATAGTAATTCTTATGAAGTGAATCACTACTAGGTTAAAATAAATAATTGCCGTTCTGTCAATGGAACATACTATATGAGAACTAAAAAATATACTTACAAATTTGATGATATCATTGTATGAAATATTTTCATATGGACTTGAAAACTATTAAAAATACAAAAATGGAAGTAAAACTGTTTATTGTCTGACCTCATGGGGTCAGGCACATCTAGATTCAGTTTTTTCTTTATAGCATCGGAAATGATCTTATCACAGGAAAACAGACCATGCAATGGTAAGATACTGCGATAAAAACGTTGTTGTGATTAACTTTAATTTTTTTATCTCCCTTTGTTGAAAGTCATCGGGGATGATATGGGTATTCAGTATTCGGACATACTGTGTTATGTCGCTAACTCTTTTCAATTTAATGAGAAATAATCAGGTAATTCGTTCATCGTGTTCTATAAAAACAATAAAAACTAGATTTACTGTGGTCTAGTCGGCCACGGATACACCCCGCCCCCATCTCTTCCAGAATTTTCTTAAATATCTGGATAAAGGAAATACTGGAAAATAAAATACGATGTGAATATCTACAATATGTAAATAAGCTACTGCATAAGTTTTATAAAATTCCAATCAGTGGTTTGGGAGAAGTAGTGGACACTGTGTTTTCACCATTTCTTTTCAATTGAGCTAAAATGAACAAGTCAAAAACCAGTCAAAAATCTGGAAAAAAGGAATTATTGGAAAACAAAAAGCATAGTGCACATCTACAATATGTAAGTAAGCTCCTGCGTAAGTTTTATTCAATTTCAATTTGTGATCAAGGAGGAGAAGTGGATACCAGATGGTCACCATATGGTTTGCATTGATCTAAATGACAAAGTCGAAAACATGTAAAAAAATTTAGAAAAAAGGAAACATTGGAAAACAAAATGCGTAGTGCACATCTATAATACGTATTTAAGTTCCTGCTAAAGTTTCAAGAAATTCCAATCAGTGGTCAAGGAGGAGTAGTGGATACCAGGTGATCACCATATGGGTTGCATTGAGCTAAAATGACTAAGTCCAAAACATGTAAAAAAAATCTGGAAAGAAGGAATTATTGGAAAATAAAATGTGTAGTGCTCATCTACAATATGTAATAAAGCTCCTGCATAAGTTTCATGAAATTCCAGTCAGTGATTTAGGGGGAGTAGAGGATACCAGCAATTGGGAGCAAAAAGACGGACGGACAGACGGACAGACACCATGAACACTATTTACCTCCCGCAGAGTGGGAGGGGGTATAAATGCGTAGTGCACATCTACATTATGTAATTAAGCTCCTGGTAAAGAGTCAAGAAATTCAAACCAGTGGTGAAGGAGGAGTAGTGGATACCAGGTGGTCACCATATGAGTTGCATTGAGCTAAAATGACTAAGTCCAAAACATGTAAAAAATCTGAAAAAAAGGAATTCTTGGAAAACAAAATGTGTAGTGTACATCTGCAATATGTAATAAAGCTCCTGCGTAAGTTTCATGAAATTCCAGTCAGTGATTAAGTAGGAGTACAGGATAGCAGCTATTGGAAACAAAAAGACGGAGGGACGGACGGACGGACACCATGAACACTATATACCTCCCGCAAAGCGGGGGTATAATAATTGTTTCTATATCAAAGTAAAGTTTTCTTTAAACAGAATAAATCAACAACACGCTTCACCAGTGAACTGACCTGGATAAAATTCGTGATATCATCAAGCTAATTCGTAAACATCAAAAGTAGCTTACAAAATCTAGAAATGAACTCGGTTTCTGAAACTGCGATCGATATTTTTGTGCCTCGGATGCAAAATGAAAGTGAAATTACTAGTGTTGAAGAAGATGCCCAATTAATTTTCGGAGGGGGATTGGCGATTTCAGTCTGTAAATTAATTATTTCATGTTAGTGCCAGTGATAATAAATACTCAAATACTGCTTGGCATGTTGATAAAATAATTTAATGTTGTTTTGAATAGAAAATGTATTCGGGGAATATACAAATATAAATTTGATGTGACAGACACCGTCCATCACAATATAAAAGAAATGCATGATTGAAATCTGCAAAAATAAAAGGAGCTGACCACTAATAAATGAGTCCCCAAGCTTATATGAGTTAAAACACTTAGTTTTAACTTAAAAAGATAGCAGCATATTATAAGACTGCATACAACATTTTGTAACCACTATTATACTGCATGTAAACAAGACAGAGAAATAAGATAGTGTTAAATTGTGAATTACATCTTGGAAACATGATGAAAAAAATATGTCAGGTTGCTTTTGAGTTTGTCAGAACCCCAGTGAGAACTAAGCTTTATTTGCACACTTAAGGCATTTAAAAAATCTGAATGTTATTAAAATTGCAGTTTTAAAGGTGGGCGTAATTAAATGTTTAAAAATGCGATAACCAGAATAAATCTGGGTAACCGCCTTTTAATTTCTTCTAGATGCCCCCTCCCCTTCCCACTCAACAGAAAAAAAACTAGCGCACAACCACCAATTATGAACGACCACAAGACGCCAGACCATGTCTTTAATCATCACCCGAATTAGTATTACTCAATATATTGCACAGCAACTTAGTAAGGAAATTATCAAAGGTCAGGTAAGCTTTTTTGGAAAGCTTATACTTGTAGTCACTTTTATTTTTATGTCAATCTGCACTGTTACTTGCAAGGAGTAATGGAACAGCCTTGAATATATTACGCTTTTACCACGGGTTTAGACACAAAGCGTTTAAAAGACGTCATATAAGAATGAACCATGAACTCAGTTTTTGACTCTTCACATTAAATAATCTGCGAAGTTTATGAGTCAATAAACCCAAAAGAAATCATAGCCAATCCTTAGAATTTAAAAAAATGCTGTTAAAATACTAAAAAAACAAAATTGTTTTGCATAAAATCCCTTTGTGACGTCACGTAAACAATGGCATTTGGTTTATTGGAAATGAACCTAAAGTTTTAAACCAATCAGAAAATGTCTTACATTAAAAATAAAATAAAATGGCAGACAGTAATAAACTAATAGAGAAGTGCCAATTTTTTTGATCATGTAGTCTTGGAAATAAGGTCAAGTGAGAAAAACAGAATACTATATGTTTATTTTTTTTATATGAAAAGAAGTTTTCAAAATTGTTATCACGACGAAAACATCACACACAACACAAGAAGATCTTTTTGTTTGCGTTGGGGTTCACGCCATTTTCAGCAGAATTTCTACTATATTGTGGCGGTCACTTTTAGTGGTGGAGAAAGCCGGAATCAGCAGGGAAAATCACTGACCTTAGGCAGTTATCTGACGTATCCTTTATCATATGCGTGTCGAATGCACTCTATTCGTATTACAAAGCGAGGCGCGGACTTGCACAACTCAGATGTGATAGGCTACAATGAATGTAAAGGTAAATTAACCAGTTTTACCACTACCTTAACTATTCGGCCACCAAAGCCCCAACTTCAGGTAAGAATTGAAAAAAACCTAGTTCAGATAAACACAGTAGTTATCCGCGATCTCGTTTGCTTATTAAAATTAGTTCTAGTAACATAAGCTTAGTCTGGTTGGAAGTCATGACAACCATATTTAATCTTGTTTCAAAATCAACTGGACGAAACAAATTCTTGTGAACAACAACGGACTACAAAAATTGTCCCGGAAGAAATTTAATGCTAACGCTTATGATTTTATTACTTCAACAGTACAATACGGTACCAAGGCGATCTGAGTGGTTAAATGAGGCAGATGCATTATTAAAGGTATTTTCCAAGGGGAAATACCTTTCTTGTTTTTGTAAAATCAGATAGTTTTCTTCTTTTTAAAGTGGTGGCTTAATGGAAAGAGGTACAACGATGAAATTTGACAGAGTTGTTGATCGTTGTTGATAGATGTATTTTTATCCGTCTTGGATCACCATGTTATGTTGGGAGGGAGTTATTTGTGGAAACACCCCTATATATATATATATATGATTTGTTTTTGTAAAGTTATTCGTAAAGCGTAAGAGATAAGTAATGAAGTGTAATGGACAAAAAATTCTTTGGGTGTTGATGGATATTTAGGACATAAAGTGTTAATATTCAAATGAGCCATTTTTTAAGTTTTCTTAAATTTAATGTTAGCTTTGATATGTAAATAGAATTAGAAATGTCTGATTCATAAGTTATATTTATCAATTCTGTAATTCTGTAATAGTAGCAGTATCATATTTGTCATGATGACACTACTTGATATTTTCGTTACTACTAAGTATATGTACATGTGTTTTAAATGGCTGTCAATTCTAATTATTAACAAATTTATATTTATATTATATACTTTGTGAAATATTATCATAGGTGATAGATAATAGATGACATTTTAATAAAATGTTTCAGCAATCTTATCTAAATATGTAACATAATCAGTATCAAAGCAAAATTAGTAATTTTAGTACGAAATAAAGGGCTATGCTACGCCGAGCGCAGCATGAAACGAATGCAGCATGTCGACCACTGCATTTGAACACGTGTAATTTAAATGAGTGTGGACATACTAAACAGCTTGACACAATAATTAGATGGACATAATAAAGGGCTTGACCCAGTAATTTGCTGGACACAAACTATTGAAAATAAAAATTAAATTAGCCCTTTTGATTCCTTATATAGATCAGAAATTATAAGAGGTATGTCGAAGTAGGCATCTTAAACCTTACTATAAAAGGAATCCGGAGATACCAATCCCATTATAGTCCAATATTTTTTTACATATTTTCCAAAAAAAAAAAAAACTATTTTGAACCCTTTGCCCCTTAACAGTGCGGAAAGGGTAAGAGCTATGGTATATTGTCATACAATCAAAGGCTTACAACAAGAGGAATCCAAAGAAAAAATCTCATTGAAATGTGATCAAAATAAAAATTTCACATATCTAGAAAAATTACGATTTTTGACCACTTTGACCCCTTATAAGAGCTACAACAAATCCACTGCTTAACTACCAAAAGCTTATATCAAGAGGAATCCAAAGAAAAAAATCCAATCGAAATCTGATCAAAAATGAAATTTCACATTATTTATAAAATGCAATCATGGCCCTTTGACCCCCTACACCAAATACGTTGAATATTGCCGTGAGCATATATCAAGAGATTAAAAAAAAAAAAACCAAAATACCCCCATCAAAATCCGGTGAAAAATGAAAATTTTAGGTAATCTGCAAATTTTCAATTTGGCCACATTTGGCCCTCATATTTGGGAAAAGAAACAAGTTACCAAAAACCTAGAATAGTTGAGCACTGTCTTAATTTTTCATAGGGAGTCCAATGGAAACCACATCAGAATTGGACAAAAAATACAAACACTTTTTTTAATTTGCCCAAATTTATCTCGAGAACTGTATATACTACGTTAAAGAAACAAATTTTCTCCTTTTTTGGCCCTTTATTGTAAAACGGGCGGGGCCAAAAATCTATAATCGAAATCTTAGTGTACGCATGTGCCAAGAAACATCATACTAAAATTTGATAATAATCCGTCTACTAGAACCAATGCTGCCCAAAAACGCCGACACCAACGCCATACCATTATACGACCGCAAAAAAAAAGAGAATTTAAATATTACTTTCTTTTGATACTTGGTACCATTTATCAGCCTTGTCAGGTTTTGATAAGACTGACCCTGTGAATCCGATCTGTTTTCAGAAACAGAATTGTCTTAGAAATTGTAAGCAGCTCTACAGCTGTTACAGATAGCTAATTGAATGTGACAAAGAAAACGTGTATCTCTTTTCATTTCTTACTTTGGGTCCAAAATAATAAGACCAACTGTTATGGGTTGATAGACCAAAAACACATTTTTTGTGAATGATGTAGGTGTTATATTAATAGCTTTCTTTGCAGATGAAGAGGACTTTCCATTAAAAAAAGTATTAAGTAGGACTTGACCTTTGA
>MJUU01053077.1:7088-23999 GCA_002080025.1 Modiolus philippinarum | reverse complement strand
TAAAAACTGTAATTCCATTGAAGCCATCAAAAAACTCGAGCCACATTTTGCAAATCCTTCTTGGTCTCCCTATTAATTCTTATATGATATTGTTACGGTTTCGCCCTTTTACACCGAGTGGTGAGAAAAGCCGTATAGAGTAATGTGATATAAAAAGGCTCAACCGAAACTTATAGTTGACGTGAATCCTTTGCTTTGGTATACAAAGTTGAATAAATCTTAAGTCAGGATAAATTTCAAGTACTTTATGTGCTCAAATAAAAATCACATAATCATCATTGATAAACAGGTATCATTTCAACAATATACTGCATCANTTATATATAGATTTAATCATTCGTAACCACCTATTGACCCAAAAATAGACAAAGGTTGACCTGGAAATAGCGAAGGTTGACTAGAACATCGAGAAGGTTGACTGAACATCGAAGGTTGATTTGCCGAAGGTTGACTGCTTAGGTTGATCTTTCAACCCGTTAATACATTAAAAACTGCAAGAAGGTTGATCTTTCAACCAAACTATTTCATATTTAATCATTTACTCTAAAGTAAACAAGACTGTATTGAAGGTTGATTCAGGGGAACAAATAGAGGTCACTGAGCCGAAGGTTGAATTAGGAGGTGGGGTTAGAGAAGGTTGACTGCCATTCTGCACATGGCTAATTAACATAAGTCAATCTTACCAGGCCTATTGCTGAGTTAAATTTTATTACTCATAGTGCTTTGATATTACAGGTTGGAACAGAATCTTGGTTTAGATGCTTGAATTGTGATCTCTTGATCGCCCTTCTCTTGTAGGAGTGAGATTAACGTCTGAAGAAGGTTGACAACAGATCCCTTTTTATAGGCTGTCAATCGCCGAATCAACTAATCAAATCACGTCTTCTGTAACGATCTAATTTCCGGTTTGACACGCGCCAAATTGGATTATCCCAATTCACATCACATAAACAATGGCTGTCACTGCATTCCGCTGGCTTCACGGACATATCTTTTGGTGGTTACGAATGATGAAGCATAAAAGGCACATAATAAATACATAATTTAATAGGTAATTACATTATTATAAGAGTAAATAGCAAGAATGAGTCAACCAAAAGGCCCAAATATACTAAATTGCAAGACATACTTTTGCCGTAACCGTTGCCGAAAAATGTAAACAAATCGGCAAATTCAGTATAGAAAACATAGTTTCCTGTTATGGATTGACATATAAAATCAATAGGTTACTTGTGAAACTACTCTTGTTATCTTGTAACATTACCCCCCCCCTCCCTGTTTAAACATTTGTCCTCAAATGTGAAAAGTAATACTTTAAAATAAAGTTTGTTGACTCATACAATTTTATATCACAAAAGGCAATATCTCTATATATATATTCATTTGCCTTAGACAATTTCGACAAATTGTTTCTTCAACTCTTTCTAAGTTGTATACATAATAGAGCTTATGTATCCACATATATATTATGGGAATAAATACTTTAGAATAAATATGAAATATAAAAATTCAAACGTGAAATAGACATACTATGTACAAGACGCCACCTTCTACTATATGTGAATTAATAAGCCAATACAGGACAGTAAAACCAGAGAGAAGAAAACAAAGTAATTTTGAACATCAGTCTTTAAGACATCATAGGGCTTCTCTCAGGTCGTACTGTGCTGAATTAAGAATATAAATCAACATTTGAGCATAGAAGATTAATAAATACATGATACAAGTTAAATCCAACCCCAATGGCCATATGAATGTCCATGATCACTATTAGGTATATATCAACAACAGAGTCCTAATTAAATCCATCCCCCCCCCATGTTCAAAACATTGTTCCTTGCTGGACATCACGGATTCTTTTAAGGATGTTTAATTCTAGATGATCCATTCCGAAAAAATTTGCTTCCACTTGTATCTCCCTTAGTTGTTTTATGTCTCTAGGTAACATGTCAAAGTTCAAACAACCTCCATTCCTTAAATAATTTAGTAAAATTCCGAAATGTTTTGGGTCTCTGTCCAAGAAATAACAAGCTCTTCCATCAATTGAGTATGCTTCCACAGGTGAGTTCAGCGCGATCATATCTGCTAATACTGTGTCCGGTACCATGTTAATTACTCTAGCGGATGTCTCAAACTTACGTCCGCCCACATTCAGAATAAAGCGGTTGCTCTGGCAGTCCTGAATTTGCTGGAGTTTTATAAGCCTTAATGGCGTAGCAATATACAAAATTTCGGTTGGTTGTTCTTCTTGTTTTCCATTCGCCTCCTCCTGCTGCATCTCCTTCTGGGTGGTTTCTACTGCTGTTTGTATCTCTTGTGGTAACGTCTCCATACAAGTGTTCTCCCTCTTAGGAGTGACTTCTTCAGTCTTTTCTATCACAATAACCTCTGGAGTCACAGCCCTCTTGGGAGTGACTTCTTCTGTCTCCTCTGGTGGAATAACTATTATATCCGGAGTCACAGCCCTCTTGGGAGTGATCTCTTCTTTCTTTACCGGTTGCTCCACAATTACCTGTGGAATCTCGGCCCTCTCGTGAGGGGACTCCTGTTTCTTTTCAGTTTTCAAAGGTGTAATTGGCTCCTAAACCATCTTTCGGACTTCTTCCTCATCACTGAATGTACCTTCCTCGTACAAAGAAATTTCCTCACAAGAAGAAATAGCAAGCTCTTTAGCTAGGTTCTTCAGTTCTTCCAAGTTGGTAGTAGCAGATTCTTTATTTACTTTTTTGGTCTTCTTAGAATCTCTTTCTGACTTTCCTTTCTCTTTCCTGTTGTCCTCCCTCTTTCTATTTTCCTTCTCTCGATTGCTGTCTTTATCTTTTCTTGTTCTCTTTCTATCTCTATCCTCCTCTCCATCTCTCCTTCTCTTCTGATGTTCCTCTCTGCCGTACCTGTACCCCCTGTTGTCATCTGGATACAGCCCTGTCAGTGGAGATCTTTTTCTTTCTTTTTCTTTTGTATCAGACCTCTGCTTATTATTCTTGGTTCTCTTTAACTTTTCCTCTGTTGAAACCCGCTCCTGAATGACTTTGTCGTCCCTAGCTGCTATAAACTTTCTATAAGCTTCTTCTTCCTCCCTAGTGTAGGTCATGGTTGACCTGTTAACCCTCTGTAGTGTTCCTGCGCAATTCCTGTGTGCACCAGGACGGCTTACTAAAACTCGGCACTCAGTACACCTTAGACCAAAACCACTGTGTTGTTCTTCCATGTGACGCTTACATGTTATGTTCTGATCAAATGAGAAATCACGGCAAATTCCACAGGTGTAGATGGTGACCTTTTAAAAGAAAAATATAAAACTTTATAAATACATATTTCAACCTGATGCCTGGCATCTTTAAAGTTGACGAACTTGTGCCTGATTGACTTCACTTCTGTAGGGTTGTAAACCAAGTAGGTTGATTATCTCCTCTATAAGGCTTCAACCGGTCCTGATGCACCACCTTAGGATTGCTTTTGGAACTTTTCTGAATTCGATATATAATATCGTTTAATTTTGACGTAACAACGAATGGACCTTCCCAGTTGTTCTGTAATTTAGGACTTAAACCTTTAACTCTCTGAGGATTGTGCAGTCATACTGCAGAACCAATTTCGAATTTCTGTAATTAAGTACCCATGTCATAATATCTTTTCATTCTGTCACTTGACAGTTTAAGCTTATTTCGTGCAAATTGATGTAAAGACTCTGTTTGGATAGCTCATAAGCATAAATAGACTTATGAATTGGAAATTCATATTTATTTTCTGGCTTTCCCAGGATTAAATCAATTGGTAAATTAACATCTTTCCCTAGAATCATAGTACATGGTGAAAGTCCCAAACTTTCATGTTCTGATGATCTATATGCTAACATTAGCAGAAATATATTTTTATCCCAGTCTCTCTGGTTTTTACTAACAAAAGCTGATAACATTGACTCAATTGTTGAATTTGCCTTTTCAACCATACCGGTATGGAGTTGTGTGGGTCTTATGTATCCCTAATATTTGACACATTTCTTTAAAAGCATTTGATTCAAAGTTAGACCCTTGGTCTGAATGGAGGGACATAGGCACTCCAAATATTGTTACTATTCTTTCTATAAAATTTCCTGCAATTGTTGTTGCCTCAGCATCTGGTATTGGTATTGCATCAGCCCATTTTGAAAAATAGTCCAGGACTACCAGCAAATATCTATTCCCTTTGTCACTGTATGGGAGGGGACCTAATATATCTAGTGCAACCCTCTCCCATGGTGCACCCACCAAATATTGCTTCATAGGAGCCCTAGGTTTTTTAGAGGGTGCCTTTTTGGAGGCACAAATATCACATCTGACACACCAATTTTTGACATCTTTCCTCATTTGAAACCAAAAATATCGAGCTTTTATTTTTGATAGGGTTTTCTTTTCACCTAAGTGACCTCCAGTCACAGAATTGTGCATTTGATTTAGTACAAAATTTTTAAGACTGTCGGGAATTATGGCATGCAAGTTATAGCTTTTCCCATTACCTGTCTCCCATTTCCTATATAATATTTCATTACACAACATTAAGGACTCAAATCTTGTCCAAAAGAACTTTAATTCTGTGCTCATGTTGGTTATATCTTCCCATTTGGGATTCATGTCTTCCTTTTTCCATTTAACTAAAATACTGATTACTTTATCAGGTAATTGAGCCTCTTTCAGGTTGCTACAACCAAGATTATCTATTTCAAAATAGTTACCTCTAGTTTTTGATCTTGTACTAACTCGTACATTTTCATACTATGAGGGGCATTTGTCAGGGAGGTTCCCTTTTGACCCTTATCTATACTTTCATATAAATCTACTTTTTCTTCCAAAATTTCCTTATCATTTCTAAGATCTATATGACAACTTTCTGTCTCGTTATTACCCTCTCCCTCCTGTACTTCCACAGGGACTTCACAAAATTCATGGTTTATTTCTGCCCTTGTGCAATGGGGACATTCTTTATAAAAACAAGGCCTTCTACTTAAGGCATCAGCATTATTATGTGAGCGTCCTGACCTATGCTCTATTTTAAAATTATAGGAGGCCAAAACCTCAAACCACCGGGCCAACTGTCCTTCAGGGTTTTTGAATCGAAACAACCAACTTAAAGCACCATGGTCACTTCTGACTTTGAAATATCTACCATACAGATAGTGATGAAAATGTTTTATTGAGGCAACCACTGCCAATAACTCTCTTCTAATAACACAATATCTCCTCTCAGCTCGACTAAAGTCTTGCTGAAGTAACAAATTACTTTTTCAACCCCCTCCTGAACCTGGGACAGTACTGCACCCATACCAAAATTACTAGCGTCGGTATCTACTTTGAACAAGTCATCTTGGGTAGGATATGCCAAAATTGGTGCCTGTATCAGGGCATTCTTTAAAGTTTCATAGGATTTTTGACAGTCTTCTGTCCATTCAAATTTATGACCTTTTTCTGTGATTTTATACATTGGTTTTGCTATATCAGCATATCCAAGAATAAACTTCCTATAATAAGATGTAAGACCCAAGAAACCTCTAGTTTCTTTCATATTCCTTGGAATAGGCCAGTTCTTGACAGCCTGAATTTTGCTGGGGTCAGTTGATACTCCCTTTTCACTGACAATATGACCAAGAAATTTTACCTATTTCTTCAGAAAATTACATTTTTTAGGACTCAATTTCAAATTGGCTGATTTTAATCTCTCAAATACTTCTTTTAAATTAGCTAAATGTTCTTCAAAGGACTTTGAATAGATAATTATATCATCAAGATATACAAGACAGATTCTCCAAGTCAACCCAGACAAGACTTTCTCCATCAATCTTTCAAAAACAGGTGCACTGTTGCAAAGTCCCATAGGCATTCTCTTGAATTGTCATAAGCCTCCCCCTGGGAAGGAAAATGCTGTTTTCGGACGATCTTTAACTGAAACGGGGATCTGAAAATATCCGGCCCTGAGATCTACATTTGAAAAATATTTAGCCTCTGATAAGGCGTCAATTGTGTCATCTGTACGAGGTAAAGGGTGGGAATTTTTTACCACACATTCATTGACTGCACGATAATCTATACAGACTCTCCAGCTACCATCTGATTTCTTAACCAGAACAATATTGGAGTTCCATGGACTAGTAGAGGGCTTTATAATATCATGTTCAACCATTTTCTTTATTTCTTCCTCAGCATCTTTCATTTTTGCTAAAGGTATCCTTCTAGGCCTTTGCCTAACAGGAGGGTGATTCCCAGTTTCTATAGTATGCTCAATTAAATTGGTAATCCCTATATCATCAGGTGATTTTGAAAAAAATATCGCCATACTCTATTAAAATATTCTTAAACTTTAATTTCTGATCTTCATTTAGATCTCCTTGACAGGACTCGTACAACTCTTGTACATGAGAGGGGAGTTTTCTTTCTTTATTGGGGTTAGTCTGGTTTTTGTCTACACTGACAAACTCATAAGATTGAATATCTTGTTCACCTATCTTTTTGCATTCAGCAACCATAGTTCCTTTAATGTAATGTACATGGCTCATTTTGGACATTTATGATACGGAGTGGTATATCATAACTCTTGGGTTCAATGACAGCTCTAGCAATCAGTAGACCTGATTTTTCTAAGAAATTTTCATGTGGTTCAATCAACCCTATGGAACCCTTGAATATTGGACTATTAGACTCTCCAGAAATAATCATCTCTGAATTAGCAGGTACATTAACTGTCTCTTGTACACTTATTCTATAACAACTTTTTGCACTACTGGCAAATTGAAAACATTGAATTGTCTCCCCTGGTAATTTCAACCTATTCTTACTCAATAAAACATCACAATTGTGGGTACTTAAAAAATCCATACCCAGGATACCATCTCCTGGTATGTCAGCCACTAACACACTATGAAGATAAAACCTTGATCCTAGACCAATATCAATATTTAATTGTCCTATAAATGGTGAGCTTTCACCAGTAGCAGTTATAAGGTTTACATTTACAGGTTCTATAGTCTGGATCAAACTTGGAACAATTTCAAACAAAAACTTTTTGCTTAAAATGGTAACATTTGCACCAGTATCAACTAAAAAGTCAATACGTTTTTCATTTATTTTAGCTTTTACAAATAAACCTTCATGATTGTTTTGAAAATTTGGTCTGTGAGACCTAACATGTCCTCCTTCTTGGCCACTAGAGCATGTCGAAACTGGCGTTGTCGGAAGGGCCCCGCAATTTCGATCCTGAAACTCCGGGCAAAAGTAAAATTGAGGTAAGTGTGGATTCACATTCTGTTTGACACACAAATGTGTTGATACAGTAATTTGCTGGATACAGTGATTTCTTGAAGATTTACCAAAACTTGTCATTTCAAAAAGTCAAAGTATCGGCAAACAGGAAGTGGATGTTAGACAAATTTGAAAATTGCTTACACAATACAAATCATCATTTCAAAGCCTCAGACCAAATTTCAAATCATTCTCTTCAGTAGAAGCCAAGAAATCTTTGACGGAAAATTTGGTTTTTAGTAAAAAATCAAAGTATCGGTAAACAGGAGGTGGATATCTGAAAAACTTGAAAATTGCTAACACATTATAATTCATCATTTCCAAGCTTCAGACCAAATTTCGAATCATTCCCTCCAGTCGAAGCCGAGAAATCTGACGAAAATTTGGTTATTAGTAAAAATTCAAAGTATCGGCAAACAGGAAGTGGGTGCCCGACAAACTTGAAAATTGCTTACACAATACAACTCATCATTTCCAAGCTTCAGACCAAATTTCAAATCATTCCCACATATACAAGCCAAGAAATCTGTGACGGAAAAAATTGTTGACGGACAGACGGACAGACAGACAGACGGACAGACAGACGGACAAAGTGAAAACTATAGGGCGATCGCATCTTGATGCGGGGCCCTAATAACTCCTACTGCCATTACTAAAACTTCTATTTGGACCATTTGGACTATTAAATTGTCTTTTCTGGTTATTCTTATAATTTGGGTTATCTCCCCTATACCTGTTTTGTGATTGGATTTGGGCCATACCCTTTATTTCTTTAGCAAGAGTTAAAATTGACTCTTTAAATTCAGACAAGTTCTCTTAAACTTCCCTTATATCATCTTTACAATCATCTTTATTTTCAGATATTTCCTTTTTATCTGCCTGCCTATCCAACCGACCTTTTTGGCGCTCTGCCCATCTAAATGTTTCCAACCTAACTGCCAAAGTTTCTGCTTCATTTATTGTTTTTATATTTGATTCTCTTAATTTTAACCTCATATCACAGTCTGGAATTGCATCAATAAAATGTTCAAGTGCCAAAACACTTGTCAAAGAAAGGGGGCACTTGGATAAGCTTGCCTGGTCAATTTCTTAATTGACTGAGCCAGTTCTGGTAAGGATTCATCTTTTCCCTTGATTTTATTTTGTAATTTGGCTCTGTAAAGCTCTGACTTCTCAGCTGATCCATATCTGTTATTTAAAACCTTGACTAAACTATCAAAATCTTTTCTAGACTCTTTGTCTAACTCATTTAAAAGGGCCCTAGCACCCCCTTTCAAACTACCGGCCAAGTATAGGGATTTGGTTGCATAGTTCCAGCCATTAATTTCTGCCAAAATTTCAAATTGTGCCAAATACTCTTCAAGATCTTCCTCTCCCTCATACAATTGAGGTTTCAAAACCACATTACCAATCTTTTGTTGGTTATTTTGTGTTAACCTAGGAATGTGAAATCTATCTTGCACAGATTCTTGTAATAAAATATTACTACAATTAATATTTTGATGTTGTGTATTATTATCAAATAAACAATTTTTATTTGTATTTTGTTTGTCTTGATTTTCTGTGGTGTCAGTTTCTCTAACAGTCGAAATGCATGCAGTGATACACCTATCACTTGGATTTTGGTTAATCTGGTTGACTGTATGGTTGTCTTCAACCATCTTCCGGATGTTGTTTATTGTATCAGTGTTCTCTTGAACCTGATCTTCAATCTTCATTATGCGATTTTTTATTAAAGATATGTCTTCATTTATGTTGTTCTGGATCTGTTTAATGGAATCAATTACAACCTTTTCAAAATTTTTGAAATCATTTGTAATCTCATGCAGCTGGTTTTTCATGTGAATTTTTAATTCTGTTTCTAGTGAATTTTTAATATTATCTATATCTAGAACAGACGCCATCTGCCTAACAGAGTCAACCTTCTCATTAAAGGTATCTGACAGGGGCAGGGTATCATCTTTATCTTGTTCCTCTTGGAACCTGCCAGGGTTAGGTTGGAAAACTATTTCTCCAGAATCATCCATTTTATTCAATTTTTATTCTCTTATTTTTTTAATGCCAATCTCTTGATTGTTGTATAATTTATTGGAATTCAACCACCAAATGCAAATTTATTCCAGAAAAATCCCACTTCCAGACACCAATGTTACGGTTTCGCCCTTTTACACCGAGTGATGAGAAAAGCCGTATAGAGTAATGTGATATAAAAAGGCTCAACCGAAACTTATAGTTGACGTGAATCCTTTGCTTTGGTATACAAAGTTGAATAAATCTTAAGTCAGGATAAATTTCAAGTACTTTATGTGCTCAAATAAAAATCACATAATCATCATTGATAAACAGGTATCATTTCAACAATATACTGCATCAATTATATATAGATTTAATCATTCGTAACCACCTATTGACCCAAAAACAGACAAAGGTTGACCTGGAAATAGCGAAGGTTGACCAGAACATCGAGAAGGTTGACTGAACATCGAAGGTTGATTTGCCGAAGGTTGACTGCTTAGGTTGATCTTTCAACCCGTTAATACATTAAAAACTGCAAGAAGGTTGATCTTTCAACCAAACTATTTCATATTTAATCATTTACTCTAAAGTAAACAAGACTGTATCGAAGGTAGGTTGAATTAGGAGGCGGTGTTAGAGAAGGTTGACTGCCATTCTGCACATGGCTAATTAAGTCAACCTTACCAGGCCTATGGCTGAGTTAAATTTATCACTCATAGTGCTTTGATATTACAGGTTGGAACAGAATCTTGGTTTATATGCTTGAATTGTGATCTCTTGATCGCCCTACTCTTGTAGGAGTGAGATTAACATCTGAAAGGTTGACAATAGATCCCTTTTTATAGGCTGTCAATCGCCGAATCAACCGATCAAATCACGTCTTTTGTAACGATCTTATTTCCGGTTTGACAAGCGCCAAATTGGATTATCCCAATACACATCACATAAACAATGGCTGTCACTGCATTCCGCTGGCTTCACGGACATATCTTTTGGTGGTTACGAATGATGAAGCATAAAAGGCACATAATAAATACATAATTTAATAGGTAATTACATTATTATAAGAGTAAATAGCAAGAATGAGTCAACCAAAAGGCCCAAATATACTAAATTGCAAGACATACTTTTGCCGTAACCGTTGCCGAAAAATGTAAACAAATCGGCGAATTCAGTATAGAAAACATAGTTTCCTGTTATGGATTGACTTATAAAATCAATAGGTTACTTGTGAAACTACTCTTGTTATCTTGTAACAATATTTAGGGTTTGTGATTCCTAATGTAAGATTGATGAGACGCCTGCAAAAAGGCCTACCTGGACGAATAGCTCTACAAGCAAAATTTAGACAACTAATCAATGACTAATTTCTCTTAAGGTAGCTTTTGCCTTTCCAATCATGAGCATTATTTTTTGCTTAATTTCAAGTACTTTCTCCTGTGGTATTCTAACAACCATTGATAATGTGTCAATTTCAAGACCCAGGAAGGACATTTTAGTGTTTGGCTTCTCAGTCTTATCATTGGCAATAGGAACACCAAGTTCTTCACAAGTATTTAAAAAACACATCAAGCTTTTGTGGCATTCATCTGAATGCCCTGATCCCATAAACAGAAAATCATCAAGATAATGTAGTAAATTATCATTGCCTAATCTTTCTGTCACTATCCACTGGATAAAAGATGCAAACTTTTCAAATAGTGCACATGAAATTGAGCAACCAAAAGGTAGGCATTTGTCATGGTAATAAAGGCCATCAAATTTAATCCCAAGCAGGTCAAGATCTCCAGGCCATATTGGCAATAAACGAAAGGCACTTTGTATATCACTTTTTGCAAGTAAAGTTCCCCTACCGAAACGTTGGACCATATCAACTGCTTTATCAAATTTTGTATACTCCACTGAGTATAACCTGTCATCAATAAAATCATTTACAGAACATTCATTAGGATATGAAAGGTGGTGTATTAACCGATATTCATTTTATGCTTTTTTAGGAACAAGCCCTATGGGTGATACTCTGAATGTTGAAAATGGGGACCAGTAAATTGGCCTCCAAATCGCCCTAATGCTAATTCTTTATTTATCTTTTGTTGAACAATTTTTTTGCGGTCATTAACCGATTTTAAATTATCACTTTCCCTTTGTAATCTTGGACCTGTATAATGCAGTTTAAAACCGAATCTAAAACCATCTAGTAATTCACAAGCGATATTTTTGTCGGGATACAGAAAAAGCATTTTTTTGAAGCACATCAGTTTTTATTGGAGTATGACCCAGACTGAATTTTCCTTTGAAAAAATTGTCCTTGTCTGAACTGCCTGCTTTGGGGACGAAAGGAATTATTAGTTGATTTGTTTGGACAGCTTTGAAAATTGTGATCGCTGCCCGAACATTGAATGCACTGATGTGAAAATCTACATTTAATTCTGAAGCATCTACCGTAATTAAAATCATAGCATATGGGCTTGTTAACTGATGCTTCATTGTTTGGAGGTAACTTTGGGGTATCAGTAGTATACCTTTGATTGAACGGCACTGGCTGGGTGTTTATCTTTGGTCTTATCATTGTCATTGCCCATAGGTCACTATTAATGTGAGCCCATGATGTAGAAGGGAGTTGTGTTACCCTTAGGCGAAATTGCTCATCATAAATTCGCCATGAGTAATCACCTGGGGTACAACGTGCAGCAGCAGAACGAATAATTGACATGTATTTTAATGGTTCAAAAGTTTTACCTTGATGTTTCATTAAAAAAATAAGCATAAATATAATAAATGCATCAGTCCAACTAGCTACATTTGCAATTTTATCCTTAACCTGAGGAGGCCTTGACAAGATTTTGTTTGTAACAGGGTCTATAAACAGGTTACCCCCTTCAAAATGGGTAAGTACATGTAGTTCAGCGCTCCCCTTTAACAATAAAGCTAAATTGATGAATTCATTATTCCAAATTTGTTGTCGTAACTGCAAGGGAATATGTGCGCCCAGGTCCATATCAGCTGTCGGAATCAGATCGATATGTCTATCTCCCAAAATATCAACATTAATTTGGTTTGACAGGACATCTGATTTTGTTGACACTGGGTTTACTGGCATATTGTTCACCGTTCCCGCGGTACCCACCATCTCGCTAGAATTTATAAGATTTACCCCGCCTAGTAAAACATTGCTAACTGAAGCTAGTGAAGGAACTTGTCACCACAAAACTCACCAGTAGTTGGGGGCACGTTCCCTTGGACAACTTCTATTCTGTTCAAGTTATGCTGTTCTTGACCTTGTTCGTCCGGTGGCGTGACTAATGGCTGGTCCGGTGTACGGGCTGTCCTTGAATGTGTTCCGGATTTCGCCTTCCCTGCTGTGGACGTTGATGCATATGGACTGTTTGAGTGGCGTTTACTTTTCCTCACTCCTTTTCCTCTTGGCATTTTGATTAAATTTTGTATAGGCAGTTAAAATACAAATGTGAAAGTCAGGAAAAAACGTAAATGAATCACTGCAAATCACCTTAACAGATTTCATTGGAATGTCGCTGATAATTAAACACGCCGGTATTATTTCCCACAATAGTCAGCAAACACTATGTATATATTTATATAGATACGTATTATAAAGGGGAATGTATTACTTTAAGTGTTTTCACTTCGTTAAATTTCAAGATTTTCGGACACGTATTAATTAGTATTTGAGGTGTAATATAAGGGTGGTTACTATTTGGTATTCTTTTAGAGAGATTTTTTGACAGTTTCATATTTGTACAAAGTTGATTCCCGAAAGAAACCTAAAAAGAATGCATAGGAGATAAAAAAATCGATCTAGTTTGAACTTTTATTCTGGAGAAATTCTACAAAAGGCAGACATAAAAATTTGCACATGGAATAACAGGGATATTGGCAATCCGTATACAAAATTTGGTCAAAATCTGAAGATGGCCTTTTTGGGGATCCACTTTGAAAGACAGACACCAACTTGATCTTTTATGCCGATTTGTGCATCGTATATGCATCTATACGTTAACCTGTGGTAATCTACGTTGTTTTCATATAAATTCAAAATAAATGAATGGAAAATATTTAGTTTTTTTGCATTGGAAATAACTTTATAATTATGCATCTATGGTAAACAATCCAAAAAGTAACATTTCTACCTCATTTAAACGAGAGCTCAATTTCTATTGTTCTATTTCAACCACTTCCCCGCCTGCATGTGAGTGAATAAAGGAAAAAGGCAATTTTATTATACAGAACACTTACTCCACGAGAGGCGTGAATCAAATGTGGATTCTAAAAAATTCTAAAGATCTCCTTGAACAGCTATCCTCAACCAGTCTTACCCATTGCCGTAGCATTCAAACTTTTGACTTTTCTACTCTTTATACAACTCCGACACACAATAAATTGAAAACAGTAATTGCAGATTTAATGCATCAATGTTTCTGCACTAAAAATGGAGAACGCAGATACACCTTTTTAGTAATAGGGAAAGACAAGACATATTTTGTTAAGAGCCACACTGATTCAAATAAGAAATACACTGAGACTGACGTAATCAAAATGTTAGAATTTTTGATCGATATTTTTGTCGAATTCAGAGGTCTTGTTTTCCAACAGACAATAGGGATTCCTATGGGAACTAACTGTTTGACCTTTTTACCTGACCTTTTCCTTTACTCACACGAGGCCAAGTTTTACAAAGGCTTACAAAAAGAAAACAAAAACATTTAGCCCAGTCCTTTTATTTCAGCTTCCGTTACATAGACGATGTACTTTTTCTTAATAATCCTAAATTTAAGGAATTTTTACATCAGATCTATCCCAATGAGCTTTTGTTCAGTTTATTTAAAATTTCCAAACGCGAGTAAAACCATACCAGAGGACCGGAAGGACCTGCGTTCGCGTCTTTATAGACAAAGCGGTTTCCGCACAAACTGTTTCAGAGAAGAATATTAGCACACGTATACTCAACGAGAGTCTAGGCAAGGTATCAGCCTGAATACTTTGAGACAAATCTTGAGAAATAAAAAGTTCAAAGTTCAAGTTCAATAGTTAATACCCTTTTACTGAAACTATTTTTTGATAATATGCAGTATAAAAGTGCAAAAGAAATAAATTAAATGAAACTACTTGTGTCGTGGGATAATGTCAATTGATCTGTCATTCTATTGAAATATTATCGATGGGACAAATTACATGTAAATACAAAAGTAAAGATCATTATTTGACAATTCATTTATCTTACGTAGAGATGAAATGAAAAACCTAGAACCAAATAAAATTAAGAGTGTAGTGTATATTGCATTTATATGGCTATTGCAAAGTCTTAATCTATAAAAATAAAATATTTCTTTGAGGTTGGCATTTTTCCATATACTAAATTTAACTTCAAAAACTATTTAGATTATTTTAATAGTTTCATAAACAACAAATACGAGTGATTCCATTATCGGGGCCATGATTTGGTGATCTGCCATATTATACATAATCAGGCGTCTGAAAGTTTTCCGCCTTCAGGTCTAATTGGGGCCTAGTCAAGTGCACTTACACTGACGCGGATTAATCATATGAATGCTCTTGTGGATTTATGTGGAAAATGGAGAATTTTTACAGAAATCATCATTTGACAGTAAAAAAAAAGAAACAGCGACTCAAATGAAATACCAAGAGAATATAATTTCCTTTAACTTCGATGTTGTTTGAGTATGCTTCTGAAGTGTGGGATAATTGTGGAATCGTTTATTGAAATAAGATAGAAAGTCTTCAACTTGAAGCCGCCTGAATTGTCACTGGTCTCCCAATTTTACAAAATAGATAATTTATAGAGCGAAACAGTCTGGGAGACACTATCAGGGAGAAGACACAAACGCATATTAAATTTATTTTTTAATATTCAAAACGGACATGATCCCGCGTACCTTTGCGATCTTATTCCCACAAACATACAAAGTACTACATTATATCCGCTTGGAAACGGTTCTGATATCATAATTCTCTTCTGTAGTCTATCTCTGTCCAGCTCTTCATATATCCCATCCACTATTGGAGAATGGAATAAACTGAATCCAACTGTCCGAAATCTCGACTCTATATCTAAATTCATACATGCAATTACAAATAATGATAACAAACGTACTCCAGTACCAAAATATTGTTCTTACGGACCTCGGAAATTAACGCATCTTCGAAATTGTTCTTCATTTCTTAATTATGGTCTGTATAAAGTTTATATAGTTGCAAGTCCAGCTTGTAAATGCGGATTTGCTCGAGAAGATACTTATCATTTCTTTTTCATTTGCCCTCATTCACAGATATTCGAGAAAATCTATTTGATAGCTTAAGTCCCTTATCACTGGAAATAGACCTTGATCTCTTAACTAAAGGCGATGCAAGAAAATATAAATATCTTCAAAGAAGTTTATAAATTTATCAAAGGATCCAAATGATTTCTGATCGTTTAAATGCTTCTTGTTTCTGATGATGCACCCATGTACCTTCGAGATTATACAAAATTTTGAGATGTGAATTATTTTTTAGAATTTTCAACTTTTTTTCCTTGTTTTCTTTTTGTATTTAAACCCCTTTACCATGTTTTTCATGCATAAACATTATTATTAATTTTAATTTTGCATGTATCTTTCTATGTTAATAAAGATATTGTTTTGTAACATATATTATGTGTGGGAGCGGACCAATGAAGTTGGAAAAACTTGTGTCCAATCTCTTTTGTTATATTTATAGCAAATAAAATTATTATAAACTAAACCCCTCCCTAAACTTCATCAGATAAACAATCATACCATTATTGCAGAGTAGTTGTCAAGCGTCTACCTTAAAATGAAATGTATCAGGAAAATACAGGAAGTTGAATGAAACGTCTGCCTAGAATCTGGCTTCCATCCAGTATAAAAATAGTTTCGTAAAGTCATGATTGAAATTTTTGTGTCAATGGTATGTTAACCAGAAATATCTCTAAATCTAAAGTTAACACATATCGGTCTAAACCTCTTGTATATTAAATACGGTCGTTCATTTGTCATTAACTTCAACGAACTGTTCATATGGCATCTTGTCTACAAAAGAAAAAAAAGTAAAAAAAAACAAAACATGCTTATCAATTATCTCAAGATCTTGAAACAAGCATGATATCATATCTATTCATGATGTCATTTTTAGAGATAAAATATAATGGAATGTCCAAAAATAGACAATTGTGAATTAAAGGATATGGGATATGCACATGAGACAAAGTCTCTACAAATACATGGTAAAAAACAAGCAAAGGAACAACGCTTTTATTGTTGTTCTTCATCTTGAAGTCACCATGAGGCCTTCAACAATGAGCTTTGCTCATACCCCATACTATGTTCAAGACGACCCCTAGTACCGGTTTGAGTGGAATTCTTTGCTAATTGTCGAACAACGCTACATCCATGTCTTCATTGGTCATGGGTGTTGGATTGTCAACAAACATAAATAAAACTGGCAAAGTGCTCTTACAATCACTGTCATCCTTTGCCCGACAAAAGCACTGTCTAGTGTCTTAAGCTAGTGGACGATTACAACATATAGACAAACACAGGGCACTCATCAAGTCGATTGTAAGAAAACTTGGCGTTATAAAATAGTGAGA
>MJUU01053076.1:56503-82507 GCA_002080025.1 Modiolus philippinarum | reverse complement strand
GGTCAAGGTCAAAATGTCTACAAATATGGTACCACAAGAAAGCTCTCATCATAAGAAAGTTACATACCAAATATGAACACCCTACCACTAAAAGCCTACCTTCTAGAAGCAAGGTTAAAGTTTTTAAAAATTGCCCTAAGGGCATGGTCAAGGTCAAAATGTCTACAAATGGTACCATTAGAAAGGTCTCATCATTAGGAAGTTACATACCCAATATGAACACCCTACCATTAAAAGCCTACCTTCTAGAGGCAAGGTTAAAGTTTTTTAAAAATTGCCCTAAGGGCAAGGTCAAGGTCAAAATGTCTACAAGTATGGTACCAAAAGAAAGCTCTCATCACAAGAATGTCATATACCAAATATCAACATCCTAGTTCTTCAGGTCTCCATTCCACAGGCCAGGTTAAAGTTTTGCTGCCGACGCCGACGCCGGGGTGATGACAATAGCTCTCCGGACATTTGTCCCGGCGAGCTAAAAATGGAAGAATGTGTCCATGGGACACAGATGCCCCCGCCTCCTTGCAATCGAAACCCTTAAATTATTAAAGGCATAACTATATATATATATCAAATAGTTATAAAAAAGGATCTTTCTCCTGTGATAAACAGGCACTGGAACTGGTTTGGTTTTGATGTAATGTGTAGTTCCAACAAATAATCTGAGAAACAGTCTTATATGTAATACTAATCTATTTTTAGCAACTGTGACCTTGACCTTGGGGGTACCATCCCGGAAATCGATAGGCTTTTGTATTGGGTGATACGCAAGCACATGACCAAGTTTGGTTTTGATTCGATGTAGTATACTCAAGTTATCATCCGGAAACTAAAATTTTATTGAAATTTTAGTCTATTTTTAGCATCTGTGACCTTGACCTTGGGGGTACCAACCAAGCAATCCATAGGGTTCTGTCTTCAGCGATAAGTAAGTATGTGACCAAGTTTGGTTTTGATCCGATGTAGTATACTCAAGTTATCATCCGGAAACCAAAATTTTATTGAAATTTCAGTCTATTTTTAGCAACTGTGACCTTGACCTTGCTGGTACCAAGCCGTAAATCGATAGGGTGCTGTCTTGGGTGATAAGTAAGCATGTGACCAAGTTTGGTTTTGATCTGATATAGTATACTCAAGTTATCATCTGGAAACCAAAATTTTATCAAAATTTTGGTCTATTTTTAGCAACTGTGACCTTGACCTTGGGGGTACCAATCCGGAAATCGATAGGGTTCTGTCTTGGGTGATAAACTAGCATGTGACCAAGTTTGGTTTTGATCCGATGTAGTATACTCAAGTTATCATCCGGAAACCAAAATTTTATTGAAATTTTAGTCTATTTTTAGCAACTGTGACCTTGACCTTGGGGTTACCAACCCATAAATCGATAGGCTTCTGTCTTGGGTGATAAGTAAGCATGTGACCAAGTTTGGTTTTGATCCGATGTAGTAAACTCAAGTTATCATCGGGAAACCAAAATTTTATTGAAATTTTAGTCTATTTTTAGCAACTGTGACCTTGACCTTGGGGTTAACACTCCGAGAATAGATAGGGTTCTGTGTTGGGTGATAAACAAGCATGTGACCAAGTTTGGCTTTGATCCGATGCAGAATACTCAAGTTATCATCTGGAAACCAAATTTTTATTGAAACTTTAATCTATTTTTAGCAACTGTGACCTTAACCTTGGGGGTACAAATTCGTAAATCGATAGGGTTCTGTCTTGGGTGATAAGCAAGCATGTAACCAAGTTTGGTTTTGATCCTATGTTGTATACTCAAGTTATTATCCGGAAACCAAAATTTTATTGAAATTTTAGTCTATTTTTAGCAACTGTGACCTTGACCTTGGGGGTACCAACCTGGAAATCGATAGGGTTCTGTCTTGGGTGATAAGTAAGCATGTGACCAAGTTTGGTTTTGATCCGATGCAGGATACTCAAGTTATCATCCGGAAACCAAAAAGATGGACGTACGGACGTACAGACGTACGGATGGACGTACAGATCAGGGTAAAACTTAATGCCCCTCACCGCCTAGCGGCGGGGGCATAAAAATCCCATCGAAATCTGATGAAAAATAAAAATTTTATGTAATCTGCATGTTTGCAATTTTTGCCCCCTTTGGCCCCTCATAACTCGGAAAGGAAACAAATTATCAAAAATCTGATGCTGCAGCGCCTATTAATTTTTCATAAGGAATCCATTGCAAAAAACGGCATCAAAATCGGACTAAAAATAAAAAAATTAAATTTTTCAAATTCGCCCCGTTTGGACCCCATTTATCTCATGAACCGTACATGCGACACGAAATCCGTGTGCAAACTACTGATTGGAAATTACCTCAGGAGCATACTGAAAGAAACCCCATCAAAATCTGATAATCAATAAAAATTCTGCAGCTAAATAGGTGAAAACACCCAATTTTGCCCTTTTTGGCCCCTATTTTAAAAAAGGGAGGGGCCATAATAACCAAAACCAATCCACACCTTCCTTTTGTGCCAAGGGACATTATGTTAAAATTTCATAAGGACTGATCAACTTGAACTTGAGTTATTGGCAAAAATTAAAGTGTCTACAGACAACGATGCCGAGGACGACGACGACAACGACAACAACAACAGCGCCACACCATTATACGACCACAAAATTTTTTGCGGTTGTATAAAAAGGGTGGCCCGGTTTGCCGGAACACAATTTTCCCCAAAACCCCTATGAATATTTTCCAACTTAAGCGGGGGGAGGGGTTTACAGTTTCCATTTTTCAGATTCAAGTCTGTATCATATCAAAATGAATTATTTTACACTTGCAGGGCTCACCAAACTGGGCGATTAGGGCGATTAAGTCGCCCTTTTGTGCCTCAAGTCGCCTAAAGTTGCCCCCAAAAGCGATTCCAAGTCGCCGGAGCATTTTGACACTTCTAATTATAACCCTTTCTATTTCCGGTAACAAGGAAGTAAATTGATGAGATTTCTAATGCTTATTCCTGTGTTTGCAAAGCTCACAGATTGTTTACACCATCTCATGGTTTTAAAATCAAGACTCATTGACTTTTTAGTATACATTTATCAAAAAAATTCANAAACTTTCATTTCTTCCCGATATCAAAATGCTAAAAAACAAATGCTTCAAGGCGTTGATATTTAAAAGTTGTGTCGAGTACCGACTGGGGTGCGGATAGCACTGTTTTATTAAATTTATATCGATCGTTGATTCGATCGAAATCATATACTAGTATTAAATTATTTGATACAATTTACACACCAAGGTTTGCGTCTTTCATTGGGTGCATTCAAGACTTCTTTGGTGGAAAGTTTCTATGTTGCAGCTAATGAACCATCTCTGGAAGACAGGCGAGTGAAACTTGGCTTCCAATATGCAACAAAGCTTAAAGCATATACTTCAAATCCTGCTCACAAACCTCTTCACAGAGCCGACTATGAAAAACGCCCAAACGTTATAAAACCTTTTGGTCTTCGTATCAAACCACACTTTGAGACTGCTAATATATATTTGGATCAAATAGCCCCTATAGAATTTCCAAAAAAAACCTCAATGGCTGAACCCAAAACCAACATAATTTAATTTTGAATTACGCAAATATAAAAAGTTTGATACCAATCCTCTAGTTATCCAGCAGGACTTTGCAAGAATTAATTCTGAATATCCAGAATACTTGCAAATTTACACAGATGTCTCAAAGGATTTAGAAAGAGTTGCTACTTCAGCCGTGTTTGAAGATCGTACAGCAACTCTCCAACTACCATACTGAAGTTCCATATTTACTGCTGAAGCCAACGCTATTCACTTATCTACTTAAATTTGTAGCTTTATCGCAAAAAAAAAATAAGTTCATGATCTGTTTTGATTCACTTTCATACCTTTTGTCAATTGAAAGCTGAAAAACAAAACTCCCAATTAATTTGAAAATAGCTGGATTCTATAAGTCACTAGTAGCAATAGGCAAAAAAGTTACTACGTTTGGATCCATAGTCATGTGGGGGTCTATGGAAACACAGTTGCTGACCAGGAAGCCAAATCTGCTCTAGATGACGAAATGGCGGATTGTCAAGTACCATACACTGACATGAAGCCTTTAATCATTAAATACATTTTAAAATTATGGCAGGCCAAATGGGATCTGCAAACTAATAATAGACTGCATGAATACTGTCACACGTCGGAAAACAAGTTGGTTCCTCGGTAAAACCCGTAGGGAACAGGTAGTGTTGACCCGATGTCGTATAGGACACTGGAACAACACATACTTTTATATTAAACAGTGATGATCGACCTGAATGTATTCTATGCTATTGTCCTGAAACAATTCAACATGTTTTAATTGAATGTGTAAATGTTGCCGATATCAGGCGTGATTTTTATTCTGCTGATTGCCTTAAAGACCTATTTACAAACGTCGCTGGCGACAAAATCGCTCATTTTTTAAAAGCAAACAATTTATTTGCTAGGATTTAAACGGATTTACCTTAATTTTTCAAATATTGCAACACTAACACTTCTTTTACTTTATTTTTAATATTTACTTGTATAAAGCTATAATTGCTTTATACAATGTTATATTTGTTTTCTTATAATCTTTCTATTTACTGTAAAGTTCAACGTTTAGATATCCTTGATGTATATACCCAGTATATATTTTTATGTATATGCATATATTTCTGCAACACGCTTTCACGTCACGAATTAAATGTAAATTAACAATAAATTAAGCAAGACAACAGTTTCAAATATTTTTTATTATCAGCATTATCTTTTTTTATGTCAAAGCTGTTTTAGATATTTCACTGCATTTACGTATTCAGATTTTGGATTTTCTTCGAAATATTGAATAAATTGTTTGTGATAATACTCCTTCAGGCACTTTTTGTCTAAATTTTTAACAAGTAATATTCTGGGTACATGTGTAATTCATGTGAACTTCAGGGAACAGAATTTCGTTATTATGTGTATTAGCACTATTGTTGAATAAATATGAACTGGTAAGGTGTTTGTTGAACCTAAAATAGAGACATGTCGAACTATTCTTAGATAAGTGATTGTATATTTCTAGTCGGATTCGTCAACACACTATTGTTGTCAGTTGTCATTTTTACTATTTTTCACTGAAAATACAAGTTTGTAGTAATTGACAGGAATAGTTAGCTTTCCCCTTGAGTTACCTGATCAAAATATGATATATTGATGTATCATTTATGAATTGTTTGTAGTTTTTCATCGTAAAACCACATGTTGTTTACCTTGGAAATACTACGATCACACATGCGCAGTGACGTTCTTGGCAGAAGCATTTTTGATCATTTCTCGTTTCGTATGAGCTGTCAGTTCAATTCAAAGCCTTTCCTTGTTTCCTGTTAGTGAATTTGATCATATGATTATGTTTATGAACCTCAACCATCATTATTTTGGTTGTAAAATCCACTTTGAGTCCGCTGTTACTCGCATGTCTGTTGTATTATTTTTTTTTTGCCGCTTCCGGTGGGGGCGCTACGATCCGGCGCCATGTTCGAAACTTTTTTGTTGTATTAAAAATCAATAATTTTTATGCAAATCTTACTGAAATAATGTCAGAAATGCATTTTTTGCTATTGTGAATTTAATTTTTTTCTTCATGTTTTTAAATAATGGGTATCGCCACACAACCAAGCAAGATTTTCCCAGCAAAATTGGGCCAGGAAGATTTTTGGAGTAATTTCTCAGTTCTGCAATAGCCATACGGTGAAACGATTAGGTTTTTCAAACTTTTTGTAATTTCTGGTAAATTTGCTCAATTTAGATTGCAGAACACAATTTTTTAATGAATTTTTCATCAAGTTTATCTGATAGGATTTCATTGGAAGTAACTTTTTTCACATATTTAACATAACTTAGGTAACTAGGGATTTCCTTGAGAAGGACCAAGGAAATCATTAAACATTTTTTTAATTAGCATTTTTTGAAGGCCCATGCATCTGTTACTATTTACCTTTTTATGTGTTTGATTTCTAGCTGTGAAGGTCCAGCTAGATAGTCATTGATTTTTACTTAGGGAAGCAGGGAGTTTGTGTTTGACCAGCTCTCACATCCCAGATTAATTAATGAACTGAAAAATAGGTTTGGGTTTATAGAAAGTATAAGAACATATAAACTCCAATTTGGCCGGAGAAGGCAATTCAATTGTTTTATAAGTGCTCCTAAACCGGTTATCAAATCATTTAAACGAAAAGTGTGGTTATATGAACAAGGTAATTTTGATGAATACAGGTGAGTGTAGAGGAAACAAATTGGGATGGAATATTTCTACTTGATGATATTGACAATATCGCCACCGAAATTTCTAATATTATTTTGAAAACCGCCGAAGTAACCGTTTCGAACAAAATAGTAACTATACGTAAATCAGACTTAGTATGGATTACCAGCGAGATACGTTGACTTATTCGAAAGAAAAATAGACTTCACACTAAAGCAAAACGTCTTAATACTCCTGAACAGTGGGTCAAGTTCAGAAAAATTCGAAATAAAGTCACGTCCGCGGTTCGTCATGCACGCGACAAGTATCGTGGTGTCTTAATTGACGAACTTTCTCGCGAACATCTTTTTCTTGGTGGAAAATTTGTAACCAGATATCTTGCATCAAACCCTCAAAGTCCGGTATTCCTCCGTTGTTTAAAAATGATAAAATGATCACTGACGACGAAAAAAAGGCTAATGAATTCAATAATTTTTTTGTGTCTCAAACAAAACTTGACGAGGTAGGTGCTGACCTACCTGAACCGCTTGAACCGGAAAACACATTAAATAATATAAAAATACCCGAAAGTGATGTTAAAGATATTTCAACTATTTAAAATACGAATAAAGCGTCGGGGCCAGACCTAATTAGTCCTCGCATTCTAAAAGAGGGTGCAGAACAGCTAAAATACCCCCTCTGTAAATTGTTTAACCTGTCTTTATCTAACTCGTCGTTTCCGTCATCATGGAAGAGGGCAAATTTCACACCCGTCTTCAAAATTAATAATCCAAGTTGAGGTTCAAAATTATAGACCTATTTCTCTCCAGTAGTATGGAGAGGTGTGTCTACAAGTATATTCATAATCACTTACTTCAGAACGATATTTTTACTCAACACCAATCGGGTTTTACAAAAGGGGATTCTGCTATAAAACAAATAATTGATATTTCCAACGATTTTGGGACGGCTCTTGACAACGGGAAGGAATTTCAGGTTGCATTCTGTGACATCAGCAAAGCTTTAGATAGGGTATGGCACAGAGGTCTATTTTTCAAATTACAGTAGTATGGTATTTCAGGAAACTTGCTTCGATGGTTGGAAAGCTACCTACTAGGGAATGTCAACGCGTAGTGTTAAACAATAGCTTTTCAGACTGGAAACCTGTTATTCTTGGACCCTTACTATTTATTTTATTTATTAATGACATTGTTTCGGATATAAATGCGTGTATAATATTATTTGCTGATGATACTAGTCTTTATCTCATAGTTGACGACCATGACAACACTGCCAGATTACTCAACGAAGACTTACAGAAAATTCATCAATGGTAAAAAAAAATGGCTGGTTACTTTTAACCCCCAAAAAAACTGAATCTTTACTAGTTTCTCGAAAACTTAACAAACCTGTTCATACCCCATTATATATGAATAACTGTAGAATACAAGAAATAACTAGTCAAAAAAACTTGGGGATGTACTTCTCAAACAATGGTTTGTGGCACGACCATATCGAATATATAGTAAAGAAAGCATATAAAAGGCTAAATATACTATGTAAATTCCGGTCTATCCTCGATAGATTTACATTGAAAAACATGTATGTCTCGTACATAAGACTAATTTTAGAATACGGGGACGTCGTTTGGGACAATAACAATCTTGGTATTGTAAATAAAATAGAAAATGTACAAATAGAAGCAATGCGAATCGTTACGGGAGGTACTAAATTAACCGCAGTCAAAAAAACTATATGAGGGAACGGGATGGGAATCGTTGAAAGGTAGAAGAGAGAAACACAAATTGCTGCTCTTTTATAAAATGGTAAAACATTTAACTCCAGACTACTTACAAAACTGTGTACCTTCTCTCGTTGAAAAATTTACATACACATTTCACACTTAAATCGAGAAACATATCGGAAAACCGTACGAATACGAGCTTTTATGCAGAATACTTTCTACCTCCTACCATAAAACTATGGAATAAGTTGAAAATAAAGACTAGTATCATCAGAAATGCAGAAATTAAATTTACAGCAAGTTCGCTGTTTAGTTATTTGAAGGAGGAGACCCGTAACTCCCCAACAGTTGATATATTAAAAAACAAGATTAATCAGTAATCTTGTAAATGCCCATAATTTTATTTTTAAGACTTGGTCAGATTCTGCACACCAGTTTGAGACTTTGAAGTAGTTCTCTTAATGAACATCTTTTCAGTCGCAATCTTGTAGAATCTCCAAATTGTACTTGTGGACAAATTGAAACGACAGTCCATTTCTTACTTAATTGCCCAAATTATCTTAACATATCAATATCGAATTCATTTTTACAATAAACTGTCCACGAAATATAAACTTGAATCTTCTTTTATTTGGTTAGGATACCCTTACTTTAGATCAAAATAGGGAGATTTTCCTTATGGTTTAAAAATTCATCATAAAAGCATCTTTTTTCTTTGTTATCTTTTTCCTTCTAATGTTATAGCTATTATGTCAACATCACTTGCATGCTTATTACATTTTTAATAATTTATCAAAGTCGTCTTTTTAAGGAGACAGATTAATATAAGCTGATTCAAGCTTGTTTCTGAATCCTAATATACTGTTATGCTTTTTATGTATGATGTATGTTTGAATATGTGTAATAAATCGAAATAAAAAATATGTTTAAACTAACCTTTATTGAAACCATGAAAAAGCCCAATATTGAGGAAAGTAAAAAACCGAAAACCAATGAGACGATTCGACAATAAGTCAAATAACTAAAACAAGGGAAATAACTCTCAATTCTTTAATAAGAATGACAAGAAACCCTTTGAAATGAACAATAAAGGTCCTGACCTAAAACAGATTATGCATTGCAAAGCAACTAATGGTGATAAAGTTATAACTATGAAAGAGTCAGAGCTTTATGCAATGGTAAACAGCAAGTTATTGGTGAGAAAAATAAAACCAAGTACAATAATTGCATATGAAACTCTGAAAAAAATCAAACCAAATGGTCGTTATAGAAGACCCTTAATTTGTTATGGTTGTGGTCAACCTGGACACATTGTCAAGAACTATATGGCAAACTTAGGGCCAAGTATTATTAATCAGAATGCTCAACCTGTAAGTAAAACACAGAACAACCCAGTGAAAAGTGAAACACATGTATATGAAAATGGCTCCAGAATCACATGGGTTCCATTCCCTACAAAAAACTAGACAGGGTCAGCTCTGTTTACAAAGATCAACAATTTGATGAACCTAGCAGACATGACAGTGCCTCACAAACTGAAACAATCAAAAATGTCTAATTATGACATGACGGATTTAGTAAATGTTGAAAATGTAGAAAGTGGCTGTCCAAAATATGTAGAAACTGTTGAGACTTCACGAAATGAGAGTAGTGACAAGCCTCGGGGATATCAGTTCATATATATAAATGTATCGCATGAAAGAGGCGATAATCTAGATAAACTAGTTATTTTAGAAAAAACCTCTAATGTTGAGGTTATAGGGAGGCAAATTCGAAAAAGTGATGGTGTTTATATAAGAGGCAGTATTCATGGTATAGATGTATTTACCACTGATACTGGTGCTACAAGGACTGTCATTTCTACTGAAGTGTATCAGAAAATTAAAGCCAAAAACCAACCTAAGTTAAAAGAATCCAACTCTCTCACTAGTGCCGATGGGCAACCTCTTAAAGAATTTTGAAAAGGAATTTTTAATGAAATAGATCATGACCCCGATGATATTAAACTGACTGAAAAGTTGTATTAAATGGTGTTGGAATTCCATGTTTTAAAGTATGTCAACGTAACACAATAGAAAAAGTCAGACTGGCTGATGGTGTTGTAGTCGTGAAATACTACTTGATGTATTTGGTGATAGATTTGACAATGATTGATTGATTGATGTTTTACGCAAATTTCAGCAATATTTCAGCTATATTGTGGCGAGAACTGTTAAGTAAGTTGAGCAATTATAATAAATATATAGAATATCAATATAAAACCATTAAAGCTTTATACAAGTAAAACAAGACTATAAAATATAAAAAACATAATAGGAGAAATGACAATTTAACTGTTACGATATTACAACTATAAATTAAATCCATTTAAATCTTACTAAATAAATTGATTGCTTTTAAAAATTGAACGATCATTTGTAAATAGGTCTTTAAGACAATCAGCAGAATAAAAATCACGCCTCATATAGGCAATATCTACACGTTCAATTAAAACATGTTGAATTGTATAAGGACAATTGCATGGAATACATTCAGGTCGATCATCACTGTTGAGGATAAAACCATGTTTTGTTCTAGTATGTCCAATACGACATCGGGTCAACACTACCTGTTCCCTACGATTTTTACCACAGGAACTGACTTGTTTACCGACGTCTGACTATATTCCATGCAGTTTATTATTTATTTGCAGATCCTACTTGGCCTGCCATAAAGATTTGACAATAATAATAAAACTTGTCCAAGTGATATGCTAATAGAGCCATTTCATTTGTTTATTGAGAGACCTTATTTTATTAACATCATGTCTAGTTGATATAGTACCAATGTAGCAAGTAAAATCCGACTACTTAATCCATTTGATGAGGTTGTTAAGCTTCAACAGTACACTCTTGTTGGTGTTGCTGAGGACATAAATGTTAAATACTCCTTTCATCAAAATGAGGATCCAAAAGAGTGAAAATTTAATATTTTGAGAAGAGTGAATTCTCTAAGCCAAATCCAATACAATGAAAGACAAATACTGACATAATTCGTAGTCTCGCTAAGAGTGGTACTCCAAGTAGGGGAAAAAGTGGTGATGTCCCGCCACATTTAATAGATTTATATGATGAGGCCACTAAAAACAGTTCAAACGAAGAAAAAATGGCAATTGCTAATGTGTTGAATATATAGTCAGGAGCTTTTCCAAAGTCAAATACAGATCTTGGCCAAACTCACATAATTGAACACGTAATTAACACTGGGGATGCTAAACCAGTAAAACGAGCTCCAAGACCTGTTCCTTATGCTTTTGTTCAAGAGGAGAAAAATGATATTACCCAATTGTTTAATCAAGGCATAATACAAAAGTCTAATTCTCCATGGGCAAGCCTCTTACTGTTAGTAAGAAAGAAAAATGGCAAGGTTCGACCCTGAGTCGACTATAAAAAGTTAAATTCCCTGACCATACCTGATAGTTTTCCAATTCAAACTACTAAAGATTGTATAAATGCTTTCGCAGGGGCTACTCAATTCTCCACCTTCGATCTTATTCCGGATATCACCAAATTCCTGTTCGAGCCCAGGATATTCCCAAAACTGTTTCTTACACCAAGTATGGACACTGAATTTAAAACGATACCATTTGGTGTTATGAATGGACCAGCATCTTGTCGAAGATTGATGGAATTAGTTTTACAAGGCCTTCAATGGCAAATATGTATTTAATATTTGGATGGTATAATTCTTTTTAGTAAAGACTTAAATGAACATGTTAGTAGGCTAATGAATTTTTAAACAGAATTTAAGCCGCAGGGCTAGAAGTGTGAATTTTTTAAAACAGAAATTACTTTTCTTGGTCATATTATATCAGAAAAGGGGATTCGCCCCAATCGAGACAATACAGCCAACATTTTTAGCATGGCCAACTCCCAAAAATGTAAAGAAGTTCGCCAAGTCCTAGGTATGGGCTCCTATTATAGATGAAAGATAAAAAGATTTCTCCTCCATAGTTAAGCCTTTCAGAGAATTAACCAAAAAAAGTAATAAATTAATCTGGTCACCAGAATGTCAGACTGCCTTTGACCATTTAAAGAAAGCTTTTACTAATGCTGATACAATGGCCTTTCCAAATGATAATGGTGACTTCGATTTGGACACTGATGCATCAGATTTTGCTATTGATGCTGTCCCTTAGCCAAGTCCAAGAAGGTCAGCTAAAGGTCATTGCTTACGGAAGTAGAACTTTGAAATCCAGAACGAAACTACTGCGTCACTGATAAAGATTTACTCTCCATTAGTTACTTTAAAGAATACTATCGCCAATATGTTCTAGGAAGAAATTTTTTGTCCGAACAGACCACTTAGCCTTCAAATGGCTGTTCAGTCTCAAAGATGCAAAAAGGTCGAATCACATTGGCTTGAGATACTGTCTGCATTTACTTTCACAGTAAAATACCGTCCAGGTCGAAAGCATACAAATGCTGATGTATTGTCCCGTATTTGTGACCCTAAAGAATGCATTTGTCCAGATACCGACAATCTTGAGTATTTAAAATGTGGTCCTTGCAACAAATGTAGGACAAGAGCTATTGCTCAATGAATTGTAATTCTAACGACGCTGTAGGGAATGATCAGATGTTTGCAGTAAAAACTAGAGAACAAGTCAAAAATGAAAAATTTAGGACATTATGGTATGGAGGGGGACATTCACTTCAAGATATTAACCAATACCAAGAAAATGACTCGGATCTGAAACCAGTTTTTAAGTGCGTCCAAAACAAAGAGAAACCAAATGCTAAGGAAATGAAAAGCTTTAGGTCAGCCATACGTCATTATTGGCATCTACTGGGTTCAATAAAATTAAAAGATGGCCTTTTGTATAAATCATTTGCCAGAGGAGATGAATTACAAAGTTATGAACAGTTAATATTCCCAACAAAACTTAAGGAAGTTGTTCCTAAAGATATGCACGACTCAGTCCTTTCTGGCCACTTGGGGAAAACTGTCGAGACATTATTATTGGTTTGAAATGAGGGAGGATGTAAACATTTATTGATTTCCCAGTGTGAATTGTGTGGTGCAAATAAACCACCTCCTAGAATCTATGGCACCATTGGGTAGTATGCCCACAGGTGAACCTTAAGATCGATTGGCCACTAATCTTATTGGTCCCATTCCCGAAACGCCAAGTGGCATGAGATATATTTTAAGTCAACGACTATTTTTTTCAAAATGTGTTGAAGTTTTCGCTGTTCCAAATCAGACAGCAGTTACATGTTCTCAGATAATTCTAAACGAAGTTATTTGTCGCTATGTTGCCCCTTAGACCTACAGTCTGACCAAGGAAGCAATTACGAAAGTGAAGTTTTTAAAGAAGCGTGTTCACTTCCAGAAATTAGAAAAACAAGAATTTGTCCAAGAAATCAAAAATGCAACGGGCAAGTTGAAAGATTCAACAGAAGCTTATTTTCCATAATTAAATCTCCCCCCAGGGAACCCCGAGGTATAGAAATAGGACCTAGTATCTCCAGCTTGCGGTGTATGACCCCTCCTAAACAAGCTGACCCCGAGGGAACCCCGGGATATAGAAATAGGACCCATTCCGTGGTTGTGCGGGATTAATAAATACACAACCCATCTTTCGGATGGGATGTCAACTCAGGTCCACGTGTTGGAAGAAATGCCACGCTTCCTGCACGTTAAAGAATCCTTGTAGCAAGCTCTTTTTGAGTGGTCCGTAGGTGATCTGCTACAAGGCTAAATTCCCCGCCCCTTTCGATTTCACCCTACTTTTCCAGTGGCAGTCAGAATTTCCCGTCCCATGACCCTTTCCTTACCCCAAAGTGATATTTATTAACAAACTTGTTCTCGTCTTGATATGGCTGAAATATTGCTCAGTAGACGTTAAACAATATTCAATCAATCAATCAATCCATGATTAAATCTTATGTTAAGGGCCAACCAACAAATTGGGACCAACATCTAAGATGTTTGGCCGGAGCCTATAGGGCAACCCCTCATGAATCCACAAGTTTATCCCCGAATATGCTAATGCTAGGGAGAGCAGTCAGATTTCCACATAGTCTAATGAAACCAGAATATTATGATCAGTCAGAAGTCAATGGAATGGGGGAAATGTCTTAAAACTTAGACCAAGAGTACAGAAAGCCCATGAGGTTGCTAGAAAACACCTGGGGACCAACTTCAAAACAAGAAAAGATAAATATGACACTAAAGGAAAACTAAGTGATGTAAATGTCCATGATCTTGTGTGGATTTTAAATGAAAACAAAAAAGAGGGTTTGTGCCCGAACCTGTAACCCTTGTATCTAGGTCCATATGTTGTGACTCAGAAACTAAATCCTTTAAATTTTGAAACCAAAACTGATGAAAAGGGGAAACGACAAGTCATAAAACACAATAAACTTAAACCTTTAACAGGAAAAACAGTTCAAAAATGGATTCAAAAGCTGTAAAAATAAATTGAAGCCAGATGCTCTTGCTTCATGTTTAGAGCATAATTTGTCGTAATGGACTCAAACGTTGTATAACAAACAATTAACTGAATTGCCCACTGATTTTTGTATAAACGGTCTAATAATAATAAATAATCCTGAAACTTGCAGAGAATCCAAATACAATTGTCATTTAATGGACGCGTGTGTGTTCTTCGTATACATGTTGAATAAATTACCTTGTGGTTTTATTTAAATGATTTGAAACATTGAATTGGAGGTTTGATGTATTATGTCCTCCTATTTGTTGCAAATAAACCTATGAAGATACATTATGAACAATCTTAATTTGCATGTACCATACTTATGATTCTGTCCTGAGATTAAAAGGCGTTGCTTTAAACCTTTAACCACCTGTTAACCATATCTCAATAAATCTTGATAGTATGTTGTGACAGGCTAAAATTTTAAGAATACATGCAGTCATGTAGTCACCCAGGGGGTTAATTTTGTAAAAATTCAAATTCTAGAGCATGAATGGTAAACTTGCCCTCCTCACTTTTTCAGATGTCGACATATGTAGATCTAGCCACCCAGAGAGGCTTGGCATAAAAGTGCCTCAGATGCATCTTTCCAGCTGAATTTATTGGTGAAAAGAGGAGAGTAGAGGCTCATCTGTGGAAGATGCACATTCCTCTTTTACAGTCCGCATTTTATTGTAAGCTATGTTTGTATCGGGCATCAAGATACCGTGATTTGTTAGCGCACACATTGACATTTGGTCCACATATAGATATGCGTAGTCAGTTAATGGCAAATAATAATTTTCTCTGTGATAACCACTATTTACACCAAAGTAATTCAGTCTATTCTTTTGGACCAACAGACCTAGCTCAAATGAGCCATGAAATATTTAACATTCATTTGGACAGTAGGCAGAGGAAATCCACTACTTCTGTTAAAGTTCTTAAGTCTTACCAGTCACTTCGTACTAACACAATTCCTAATCCCGTGGCAACATTTGCTTTTATCTCAACTGTAATGCCAATACATTCTCAAACATTAGTAAACACTGTACCATCTCTAGCTGTAACTAGTGTAAGCAACCAAGAAATTTCCATACTTCAAACGTTGGCAGATGATCTCTTAGATATCAATAGTGGGGCTTTATCCTCAGAGTGAAGAAAATATGTTGCTGGAAATTTTGGAGAAGTCCTCTCCTATGGCATTCACTCCTCGGCCTGAGGTTAACGCTAACAGATGTAACATCCAGCATATCTACAAAGTAACAATAGCAATGCACTGATTAATACTAACACTTCTACATGTACAGTTGTTTGTGAAGAGCATTATAAACTTTTAACCCAGGCAGTAACGCAATTGACAAAGGCTCAATAAGAGACACTTATTACACTTAAACAACTTCTTTCAACGGTGTCAGTGTTCGCAACTGAGATGGCATGTTTCGGAGGGCAAATAAGAATTTACTTTGAAAGGAAAAGGTTTAATAAATTTAAGGCCCGTAGACCAAATAATAACTTTAGAAGACAACAAAACAGACGCCCGAAGAGTCCAAAATTGAAGTAATTGGAAAAAAAGTGTAGATAACACCGAAAAATGAACATTTTTGGACAGGTAATTAAAATGAAAATTGTAATTTTAAACTGTTTTTTTTTTTAGTATATATATTTATGAAAACAAAATCATCATGGTTTAGACTTAAGGTAGATAGACACTGTTGCGCTGCGCAATTCAATCGCGCATTAGAAAGATAAAGAGTCAGATACGGGGTAGGTTTGATTTTAGGGCCGGAACAGTAATTTGACGACTTTTCCTTTGTGACGTCATAATTGAATGACAGATGTGAAACGTCGTATTGCGTTTATTTTGCCGCGAATTAACTCATTTTCCCGTAAATAATGTTTAATCCCGAAACTTTGTAAAATATCTGCGTTAAAAGCATGGTGACATATACATCTTTTTATTGTTACCAATAAATTACATCATAAATATCATTTCACAAAAATACATCAAATTCTCATGGATAAAAACTTCATTTCTATTAAGCTAAAAATTACCATTCCATACTTTCCCCGTGCATTCTCTGTAAATTTAGATGAAAAAATTTCTAAAAATTAGCAAACTTTGATCTCAATTCTAGAAAAAGCAAGCATGGTGACCAACTCTTTTTATTACAGATTTCGGGTAAGTAGGATTGGTTCTGCAATTGTGCTGATTTACAACATCATCTAATATTGTCTATCTACCTTAAGAAAAAGTAATTTGAAAAAAAAGTAAAAATTTGGTATTTTTTTTTTTTTTTGCTGAAGTAATAAGAACATTGTTAGTAATTTTCTATTTATAAATCTAAATTATTTATGGCACCAAAATTGTTGTAAAAACTTAAAACATTTTAAGTGAATTCGTTTGCACCGATGAGACAATAAATAGACTTAAACTTTACTTTAGTACTATTAACTAAAAAAATAATTTACATGTTTAGTGAAACTATCAGTACTTACCAAAAATGTTGTCTTCTGTTATAAAATCTTTGCTCTTCTTTAATATAACGATTCATTTGGCTCTTCATATAAATATATTTTTCTTGATCTTAAGTCTGAGCAAGTATAAGATAGTTAGTATTACTGTATATAGAATACATTTCAAGTGAAGATAAGATATTCAAAATTGTGTTTATTTGCATATGTTGCAAGTTGAAATATCATTGAGATTGATTATGTTATACGATTTGTGTATGAACATTTACGGGACGCTAAATATTTTTAGTGGGGGATAAATGTAGAGTTCAACGTTGAGATATCCTTGATTTATATACTCAATATATATTTTTTTATATCTGCATATATTGCTGCAACACAATTCACGTCACGATAACAATAAATAAAGACAATAGTTTCAAATATTTTTTATCATCATTATATATGTTTTATGTCAAAGCTGTTTTAGATATTTCACTTCATTTACGTATGCAAATTTTGGATTTTTCTTCGAAATACTTTATGAATTGTTTTGTGATAATACTCCTTCAGGCATTTTTTTTTGTCTAAAATTTTTACAATTATTCTGGGTACAAGTGTAATTCAAGTGAACTTGAGGGAACAGAATTTAGATATTATGAGTATTAGAACTATTCTTTAGTTACTATGAACTGATATGGTGTTTGTTGAACTTATATAGGTACATGTCGAAATAATCTTAGATAAGTGATTGTATATTTCTAGTCATATTCGTAAACACACTATTGTTTTCAGTTGTCATTTTTACTATTTTTCACGCAAAATACAAGTTTTCCGTAATTAACAGGGATAGTTAGTGTTCCCGTTGAGTTATCTGATATATTGTTGTATTATTTATGAATCGTTTGTATTTTTTCATCGTAAAACCACATGTTGTTTACCTTTGCAGCACTACGATCACACATGCGCAGTGACGTTCTCACTTGGCCGAAGCATTTTTGATCGTTTTTCGTTTCGTACAAGCTGTCAGTTCAATTCAAAGCTTTTGTTTGCTTCCTCTTAGTGAATTTGATCATAGGATTATGTTTGTGAACCTGACCTATCATTATTTTGGATGTAAAATCCACTTTGAGTCCGCTGTCACTGCATGTCTGTTTGTATTGCTTTTTGCTGCTTCCGGTTGGAGTGCTAATATCCGGCGCCAAGTTCGAAAACTTTATTGTTATAATGAAACTAGATGCATATTTATTTAATGTCAACATGTTGTGGTCATAGCATGCTGCGCTAGAAAAACCCCTCAGTTACATTGGCCCGGCACCTGGATCGGTTTTCAGGGGCTTCGGCTACAGAGCTGCCGGGCGCGTCCCCAGTTGGCGGATAGGGGAATGCCCTGTCTATGCGGGGTAGTCAGGTCATAATACGGAAAGCCTGACCGCGAACCATTGTAGCCAAACTGTATGGAGAAACGCCACGCTCCATGCAGTACAAAGACCCCTTCTATATTTCTCTAAAGAGAGCAGACGCCATGGGTGTCGTATGGAAGGCTAAATTTCCTGCCCTTACCCATTTCTCCCCTTTTCAAGTGGCAATCAAAAGTCGTTACCCCGGTTGTCCCTTCCACCTATATTTCTTTCTTCTTTTACTTACAATTGTTTTCAATTGATTAACTTGTTCTCGTCCTGATATAGCTGAAATATTGCTCATTGGACGTTAAACTCTAACTAATCAATCAATCAGTTACATTGGTTGTAAGGATTGTCTGTGAAATCTGAAACCGTAGTTGAAATATTAAATGCTCAGAATTGCTAGAAAGCATTTACAAAAATGCACCGTTTCGATACATGTGTACATTTTAGTTAATAAAGATTGTCTCTGTTGAGGGATAAAAGGTTAAAAAGCAGGACCCTAGGAGAATGAAAAAAAAAAAACNCAAACACGCAATTTTCTATCCAAGGCTATTCCATAGCCTAGCGTATCGTTTTTATTTCATAAAACCATTATCCGATTTATATCATCCACTTATGTTTATAAAGTCCCCTCGTGTTTTCTAGTTTACAGTAAATATCACAGCCCCCCTGTTCTCGAAACCGTTCAAACGCATTTTTCAGAGACAGTGAAGTGCCACAGGCAGTTCGTATTAATTGTGCAAAAATGCATTCACATGCACAAAGAAACAATGTATTCTCCTACCTTATTTATAATCGGCATTTTCTTTACAGGTTTTGGACAAGCTAGAGGTGTTATGAAATGCTGACCACGTGACAAATTGTGAAGGGTAGATTTTCATACAATGGAAATTCTAATTTGTCGACATTTCTTTAAATATAAATTGCATCAATGCATTAAAATGCTGAATGGTAGCACGATAATTTGAAGAAAACGGCATGTAAATTGAGAAAAATAATTTTTCTTGCAACACTTGTCGATCTCTATGAACGAAGAAATATGTACATAGGCTTCCCTGATCTTCTCTGTGTTAAATTTTGAGGTACACGACGGGGATATTGTGGAACGCTGAGGAAGAAATTTATAATATAATAGATTAATAAAAATTAATAATTTTTATGCAAATGTTACGCAAATAATGTTGGAAATGCATTTTTGTGAATTTTAAAATTGTATTTTTAAATAATGGTTGTCCCAACCCAACCCAACCCAGCTATATTTTCCCAGCAAAGTAGGGCCAACAAGATGTTTGTAGTAATTCCACAGTTCTGCAATAACCACAGAGTGTAACGGTTAGGCTTTTCACATTTCTTGTTATTTCTATTTAGAATGCAGAACACAATTTTTCAATGAATTTTTCATAGACTTTATCTGATAGGATTTCATTGGAAGTTGTTTTTTAAACTTAATTTTAACTTAACTTAGGAAATGAGGGATTTCCTTGAGAAGGACCAAGGAAATCATTAAACTTTTTTAAGTAGAATTTTCATGTGAAGGTCCATGAATCTGTTACTATTTACCTGTTTTATGTGTTTGATGTTTAGCTATGAAGGTCCAGCTAGATAGTCCTTGATTTTTACTTGAACACTTAATTATACTGCTGTGAAGGAGCAGAAGTACTCCTTTCTCTTGAGAAGGACCAAGAGAAATAGGGTCCTTTTTAATTTTTATCTTAGATCTTGTGAGAAGGACCAGGAGTTCTGATTTTCTTTTTTTTTATGTGTCAGATCAGATGAGAAAGACCATGGGTTCTGGCCGTCATTGAATTATTTTTCTGATAAATAAAATAAATACAAAATTTTAGCTAATACTGTAGGTTCTGTTACTTAATTAAATTACACTAGGATAAAGATAAATTTCTATAGATATAACTGAATAGTAAATAATTTTTAAGTTATTATTTTATTCAATAGTTCAAAAGTTAATTTTTGAACACTCTAGTTAGACTACAGTTACAATATTAATTTTGGTCTGACTATTTTTGTCAGTAAAATTCTTTTATTTTAATAAATAATTTTGAGACTGTAAATTATAATAATATTTGGTATAACGGACTTGTTGTCGGTAACATTTTTAAAATATATTTGTTAAGACTTTTTTGAAAATTTGAAGAAATATATTGACTGCTGTCATTTAGTCAATAAAACTTTAAATAGTTATTTGCCTGGCTGTCACAACATTTCCATATATTATAAGAATGATTGTCTGATGTAATTATATATAGTAAAGGTTGATCAATTTTGCTAAATTTCACCATATGATAGTGATGGTGATCTGTACATGAGACTACCAAGTTTTGTAATTGAAGTTGTAAACCAGAAAGTCATGTGAGGTGTTCCTGAGGTTTTGTTTCCAAGACAAATATTAAAGTCAACCCCTAGGTCACTACAATACTTTACAGTTGTCTCCACGATATAGCTGAAATATTGTTGAAGATGGCGTAAAACAACATCAATCAAGTTTGCGCAGATGGTAGATCTCATCATGCTGATCATTTTACCCTATGTCAGATTTTTTATATCTGTAACGGTTTTCGAATTATTAGCAAAAAACTGCGATTTACCCCTATGTTCTATTTTAAGCAATGGCAGACGCAAATATATAAAGTTTGATACCAATCCTTTGGTTATCCAGCAGGACTTTCCAAATTTACACAAATGGGTCAAATGATGGAGACAGAGAGGCATCTACAGCCGTTTTTGGAGATCGTACAGAACTTTCCGACTTCCACCCTGTAGTTCCATAATTACTGCTGAAGCTAACGCTATTTACTCAGCACTTAAATATGTAGCTTTATTGCAAACAAATAAGTTCATGATCTGTTCCGATTCACTTTCATGCTGTTTGGCAATTGAAAGTCGAAAAACCAAAATCCCAATTATTTTGAAAATTGCTGAATTCTACAAGTCACTTGTAGCATTAAGAAAAGAAATCATTTATGTTTGGATCCCTAGTCATGTGGGATCTATGAAAACACAGTTGCTGACCAGGAAGCCAAATATGCACTAGATGACGAGATACCTGATTGTCCAGTACCGTACACTGACGTGTAGCCTTTAATCGTTTAACACATTTTATAGTTATGGCAGGCCCAATGGAATCTCCAAATGAATAATAAACTGCATGGAATACAGTCAGACGTCGGTAAACAAGTTGGGTCCTACGGTAAAAATCGTGGGGAACAGGTAGTATTGACCCAATGTCGTATCGGACACACTAGAACAACACATAGTTAAATACAGTGATGACCGGCACCTGAATCAGTTTTCAGGGCCTCCGACTACAGAACTGCCAGACGCGTCCCCAGGTGATGGATAGGGGAGCTCTGTCTGCGGTGTAGTTAGATGATAATACGGAAAGCCTGACCGCGAACCATTGTGACCAAACTGTGTGGAGAAACGCCAAGCTACATGCAGTATAAAGAACCTTCTATATTTCCTTAAAGAGGGCAGACGCATTCGGTGTCGTATGGAAGACTAAATTTCCTGCCCCTACCCATTTCACTCCTTTTCCATTGTTGCTCCTGTTGTCCCTTCCACCCTCATTTCTTTCTTCGTTTACTTACATTTTTTTTTAATTAATTAATTTTTTCTCGTCCTTATATAGCTAAATATTGCTCACTGGACGTTACACTTTAAATAATCCATCAATAAACAGTGATGAGAATGTATTCCATGCAATTGTCCTTATACAATCCAACACATTTTAATTGAATGTGTAGATGTTTCCGATATCAGGCGTGATTTTTATTCTGCTGATTGTCTTAAAGACCTATTTACAAATATCGCTGGCGACAAAATCGTTCAATTTTTAAAAGCAATCAATTTGTTTAGTAAGATTTAAATGGATCAATTTTAAACAAGTTTCTAATTTCTAATATTGTTACTGTTAAACCAAAATTTCTTCTATTATGTTTTTAACATTTTACAAATTTGTTTTTACAATGTACTTGTATAAAGCTATGTGGTTTTATATAGATATTTTATGTATTTATTAAATTTGTTCAATATACTCAACAGTTCTCTCCACAATATAGCTGAAATATTGCTGAAGTTGGCGTAAAACATCAATCAATCAATCAATCACTCAGTCCAATACCTGATATCCGCCCGACGCGACAGTGAGTGGATGGCAGATATCGGAATAGACATGTAATAATCTGTTTATCTAATTATCACATATTTGACTGAGGAATGATGTTAGCTATCCAAAAAACAAAAAAAAACAGCATAATTATGTTCTTAATATCGAGCAGAATTTATGCAAAACTGAAAAAAATAAGAGAAAGAAAACCATTTGAACCCTCTTTTCTTGACAAAGGAAGCCCTTTTTGAAAGCTGGTGAACATACGAAATCATCTGGTCGAAATCGATATTTGTAAATCCATAATCAGACAACGGGAGTGTTCCCTATTAGAAATTGTCCTGAAAATGAATGCACACAGATAACTTTCAACTGCTCCAATACAATTGGCAATTTGTCACTGTCGTTAAATTGACTTGAATTGAAAGGATATATTTTTGGGGACATTTCACAAGTGTTTTGCCAAAAATAACAAAATAAAACTGCAGTGCCAATACTGTATCTTTATTTCAAGAAATCTAACGGATTCACCTACAGTACGGTATGAAGAAACTGTTTGAAAATTTTAGCATCATAACTAGTTAGCCCCTGTGAAGTTTCCATTTTTCATGGCTTCAACAAATGTTGACGTTTCATGTTCAGAAACATTTCTACAACAAGAACATGCCTCGGCTTAAGCCATATTTTGTTTATTTAACTAAATGACGTCACAAAAAAAAATATCAGTTATCTGCCCCGGACACGGATATTGATCAGATACTCAACTGGTTTTTACATATGTACAATTTATATATAAATGTTATAATAATCGGTATCTGGCACATGAATCTCAAATCGTGACACTGGTTGACTTTGGTACTAAAGTGTTGGTTAAGGTGATGGTTGAAGGCATTTTTGATATCTGTTATCCTGGTACTGTATCTGTTGTGATTGTTGAGTCATGGACGGCGCCATTACATTTTGCGGATAATAGAAAAGTTGGAGGGACAGAAAACCAAACATCGAATTGGGTGTATTCTCTGGAGAGTAGACTGAAAAATGTTTAACGGATTAGCTTTGAAAAACATGTTCAGAGTAATGATACTGTGGAATATTTGTGGTTTTAGTAGTTTTTCCACCAATTATGGGAGTGCTACAAATTTGCGAATAACCAATACGCAGATTTAAGTAGTTTTTTCCACTCTTCATGGGAGTGTTAAAAATTTGCTTTCTCGGTGGCGAAAAACCAAAATCTCACTTTTTGCTTTTTTGTTCATGTCACTAAAAATTTCTGGGAATTGCATTTTATCTCTCTGGTGTTGAGATGGTATTTCGATTTTATACCCCGCTACACGAAGTGCCGAGGTATTATGTGATACCCTCAGTCGTGTGTCCGCCCGTCTGTCCGTCCCTCGATGGTTTCCGACTGATAACTTGTGAATGAAGTACCACAAGGTTTCAAACTCGGTATGTAAGTTGTTTAACACAAAACTCAGGCCAAGATTGATTTTGGGTTCTGAGGTCCAAAGTGTTCTGGAGTTATGCCCTTTGAAAGTTTGAAATTTTGAGAATTTTAGGGTTTCTGACTGATAATTTGTGAACGAAATAACACAAGGTCTTCAAACTTGGTATGTAAGTGTCAGGTCAAGAGAATTTTGGATTCTGAGGTCCAGGGGGTTCTGGAGTTATGTCCTTTGAAATTTTGTGAATTTTAGGGTTTCCGACTGAAAACTTGTGATCGAAATAACACAAGGTCTTCAAACTTGGTATGTAAGGTGTTTACTACAAAACTCAGGTCAAGTTCAATTTGGGTTCAGAGGTCCTAGGGGGTTCTGGAGTTATGCTCCTTGAAACTTTTGTGAATTTTAGGGTTTCGTACTCATAATTTGTGAATGAAATAACATACTGGCTTCAAACTTGCTATATAAATTGTTTACCATAAAACACAGGCCAGGTATTACTTTGGGTTCAGCGGTACACATAGTTCTGGAGTTATGCCCCTTTTAACTGAGAAATTTTGTGAAACGTGGCGGGTTTTCATGAAATGCACCATTACTTTTTTTATTGAAAAGTATTTGAGCACCATCAAATCTGTCATTAATGTACCAACATGGAAATGGTTAGATTGATTTGTTCTTCGGAGCCGGTCTTTCATGACTTAAGTAACTGAAGTTGCTATTTTGGCTTCATAAGCAGACGCATGACCAATTTCCTCCTATAAATCTGCTATTTCAATTTTCAGCTGCTTGAATTATCCCTGCTTTTTGGAGAAAGTTCGGGGATATTGTTATACCCTCCGTTATTTGTCAAACGAATTATGAAAAAAATCGATTACTTTGTTGTGCTATTAGCTAAGATTTTCAAAAATAGTATTTAAGAGTTTGATTCTACATTCTAATCACATTTTTTTCTGAGAATCTGACTGTTCAGTACTGTTAAAATGACAAACACCCTAAACTATTTAATGATGCAATATACAACAGGAGTAAAGAATAAGTAAAAAAATATCTCGCTACTGCGAATTACTTTTTCGCCACATCGGGTTATTTATCTCACCACAGCAAGTTAATATTTCGCCAAGGCAAATTATTTTCTGCCACTGCGACAATATTAATTAGAGTGAGTACAATTTATCGAAACGTAACTCGACATGGCGAGATGATATTTATGGAGTCTGTGTGCGGTCATTTTGGTGTTGCCACAATTTCATACCATCTACACAGTTGGATTACTTCTCAAATAGGTACACATGTATAAAGATGTGTCACTAGAATGTGTCTGCTTTTTAAGGTGTCAACTATGTGAATGACAACAGATAAAAATGAAGAATACACATTTTTCCTGATCAATTTTTATTATATTTATTCTAAGAATGGGTCAGTATTTTGTTCAGGGCACTATATGAATTGGCGTGATTCAAAAAGCAGGTCTGTACCAATTCCACCTGAAGTGACAAAACAACTCCACCGCCGAGTACTATTTTTTGTGTATTTGGATAAGAAATAAAAGTCATGTTTAGATACTGTGAATTTAGTTCCTGCATATGCGCATTTGGATAATTTATGTCTCTTCAGTGCTGTCAAATGAACACATTTGGAAATCCATATAACGAAATATATATAAAAGCTGATAGCTAACAAGTTACCAAAAGGATCTTAAAAGGACAGCCAAAATAATCAAAGGACAAAGCTATGTATGAGGAAAATACTCCTTAGGTTTTAACAAAATTTCCTTATTATAAATCTAGATATTACAAGTTTTAAAATAAAATCGGTTTTCGGCCTGCACCGAAGTAATGGCTAAGGGGTTGGTGAATAAATTCGGGGCCAGCAGTGGCATCGAGCAGTAGCAGTAGCAGGGGTAATAAATTCCAAAAAAAGGAATATATATAGAACCTCTGAGTGACAAGCTCATTCCGGTTTTATTACCGCCCATTCTAAAATATTCGTTTTCAGGGGGTAATAACAAAATAACCAAACAGTTGTCGAAAGCCGAAAAGGCGCAATTCAATACATGGGTTGCGCATTGTTTCCAATCCAGATTTGACTCGTCATTTAGACGAGGTCATCTGGGGTCAATCGGAGGAAAAATGACATCATCCAACGTTGGAGCAA